>CM067070.1:35315590-35440590 GCA_033980235.1 Diadema setosum
GATACTGATTGTTGCTATGTACTAAGATATAGTACACTGTACCACCAGAACATGATAGGAAACTATTGTAGTCGAGCAGAGTTGGGGGGGGGGGGAGAGTGGGGAAGGGATTTGACAGAATAGATCAACATAAACCAGCAGAGCTTGTATGGGATGAATGTTTCGGATTAGTTAGGTTAGTTGTAGGTGTTTTTGCCTTAGTTTCTTTGTTTCATCCATTTTCAATGTATATCAGTCAGTCGATCATATAATTTCTTGTATTACATGTGGGGGGAATGCACCCTACAAGCCCAGCTTTTTAGCATTCCTCCCCATTTCCAACATTTTCGTACACTTACAATTTTTCTGTAAACTTATCCTTTATTTTGTATTAATATGATGAAATCTATGAATTCAGTTTTTGTAATATATTTTGTTTCTGTTGGAAATGAAAAACTAAATGAATGAATGAATGACTTCCTTGGGCTTTTGTGCATTTAAATGTATACTCTATAGGCCTCACACGGGTAAATAATTCCCCATAATATAGAGACGTGTGTCAAAATTCAAAATTCAAAAAATTCTGTGAAATAGCTGGGAGAAATGAAGTGTTTCATCTTCACTAACCTGGATAAGTGAGATATACCCTTTCGTCTGTTCATCCATCAAATTTGCAAGGCAGGTTCTTCGGCTCAAACTCTGTCCAAGGGTCCGCAAAGCCAGACTACGAGTTCTTTTCACTCAAAAATTCACCTTTATATTCTCTGTACATGTACCCAATGAAATATATAGTCCCTTCAAATTCCATGAGAACAGCTTTCATTTTCCGACTAAAATGCAGTTTGTAGAGGAATTCATGCTCAATATCTGCGGCTATTCATTATTTTGCCAAACTGCATTGTTGTTGTTTTTTTTTATTGATTTTTTCTTCATTCATTTTGGTACCTTTGGTACGATTTTGTGAAGGGGTCTGGGACATTCCATTTTATTTACAGGTGTGAATCCTATAGCGGGCGTAAATAATGTGGTCCTATATTGATATGGAGTGGTATCTGCCTCCCTCTCGTTTTCAGGGAATTTCGGGGAGGGGGGATGGGCATCACAGGGTAAGAAATGTGTTTAGGACCTCATTATGTCATACATGATAATGATAATGAATAACTTTCATATAGCACTTAATACTGATGTTTCTAAGCGCATCGATCCGGAAAAAAAGAAGTATGACATTGAAATAAAATACAGCATTATACATATGTACATATTACAACATACATCAGCAACAAAACAACAGAATTAAAGTTGAGTTAACAGATAAATTTTCGACAATGACTTGAACTTAACAATATTTTCAGCATTACGAATATAGAGAGGAAGTTTATTCCAGAGAGACGGGGAAATAAGAGAAAAAGCCCTATCACCATAGCGGGTCCAGGTGCGGGGACCATTGTGATAGTTGGAGGGTGGAGGAAGAACGAAGAGAACGGGTTGAAGTGGAGGAGTGAAAAGAAATTAAGTCTTTAAGGTAAGATGGAGCAAGATTATTACATATTTTGTAAACAATAAAGGATGATTTTGAAGGTGATACGTTGATGTATGGGGAGCCAGTGGAGGGATTGGAGAACAGGAGAAATGTGGTCAGATCTTTTTGTAAGGGTTACAAGCCTAGCAGCTGTATTTTGAATTCTTTGAAGTGGTGCAGTACTCGAAGCAGGGAGACCAACAAGAAGGGAATTGCAGTAGTCAAGATGGAAAGAAACAAATGCGTGAATGAGACGTTCAGTGGAAGACTGATCCAATAACTTACGGAATTTACCAATTTTACAGATACCCCAAGCAGCAGAACAAAATGAGTTCTTATTGTGTTGTTGAAAATTCAGGTGCTTATCTACAATAACTCCGAGATCTCTGACAGACTGAGAGGTGGGTATAATACTATCTGAGGGAAAATTCTGTGAGAGAACCACCCCGCCCGAACTGAAAATGAACATATAAAAATTCTGATTTGACACAATTCAATTTCAAATAATTATCACCAGACCATTGCTTAATATCCTCTACACATCGACTAAGTTTGCAGAGTGCTTCGACTTGGGTATTTGGTTGTATAATTATGTAAATCTGAGTATCGTCGGCATACATAACATGTAGAATATCTTCATGAGAGTTGATTACCAAAGACAGAGGGGCTGTGTATAGAATGAATAGTAAAGGACCAACCACAGACCCCTGGGAGACGCCATTTCTGTGAGGGAACGACTGAGAAATGCGCCGTTAACGGTAACCATCATGAGTATCGTTCCTGCCTAAACACGAAATGAAATTAAAGAGTGATTCCCTTTATCATCAAAATCTGTAGTCCCTAAAAGTTCCCGTTGCTATACATGACCGTACGGAGTACTATGAAGAGCTTGCTTCCAAATTGCACTAATTCCGTTGAAAAATGATGAATTTAGCGCCTTTTGGAAGCAAGCTCTTCATAAACAATGGTGTTTTGTGTATCATGTAATATGCATATGGATGCTTACAGCTTCAGAGCCCTCTCCCCCTCCTCTCTTTTTTTTTCTTTCTCTCTCGGGACGTATATTCTCAGTTTGATATCAATATCTAATAATCTTGTATTGTGTATGATACACGAACAGTGTATAGTCACTTGTATGTTGTGCTCCAACAGACCATGCAGGGCACAGGTTCACAGAGTACACACGCTTTGAAATAATTCACATGTCAATAATTGACAATTACAACATGCATGGTTAGAAACTGCACGACACTAATAGTATGTGCTGCTCGCACTGAAATAGAATGCATTTTCTTTTCTTCCCTCCTTTCATTTGTGTATCTACTGTGCGCATATAATAGCCGTAACCTATGGGGCTACTGCCATTGGATCAAAGAGGAACTGAGCATGTCATTCGTTAACCTGCTTTAAGATAATTATATTCTTAGAGAGATTACATTTGTATCATCTTGGTAGGTGGATTATGACAATGACAGAAGATCACAAATATCTACAGAACTTTTTAAATCACCCTCATATTTTCTCATTATATCGATCAATATGAAACACGCACACACATACACACATAATCGTTTTTTTAGCAGTCACTGTGAAAGGTAGTATGGATGATGAAATCGACATGAAACATTGTTTTAAAAAAAATGCAACGTTTACCATATCGCCGGGGCCATAAACAAATTTTCATGACAATGTTATTGATATAAGGTTCCACACTATGTTTATTTCACAGTCTTTCCATTCTACAATGTTTTGTTTACCTTATTCTCTGTAACCAAAAAAGTGAAGTTTATAATGTTTTGTCGAAAAAATGAAATAAAACTTTGAATTGAATTGAAATGAATAAAAAAGTAAAGAACTCCGTAAGACCATACATACCATCTTATTGAATATCTTAATTTCATTGCAGTAAAGTATTTAGACAGCGAAATCAGTCAACTCTGTATTTGCACCAAATAGATAATCACAATGTCTCTTAAAGTAAAAAAAAAAAAAAAAAAAGATACTGGAACTGCACCAAGCTTACAAGAAAGGCATAACATATTGATTCATTGACCAATCTTACAAACACGATTAAGTACAATCTGCAAAGTCCCAAGTTTCTTGTGTTGAATAGACCTTTTCTTCGCTTTGATTCTTGCAATACATATCAAATCCCCTTCCCCCCCCCCCCCCCCCACCCTCCCATGGGCAAGGTTGAAAGTAGGAGTTTTCACATCAGCCCGATAAAAATCCAAGCTCGAGATATTTTTCGCGATCGCAAATTAGTGCGCTATTTCATTTCCTGTTCACATCAGCCCGAACATAAAATAGCGCGCTAGTTGGCATTGATTATCCTGGACTCGAGAAATTGTATCGATCAATTAGCGCACTAATTTGTATTCACATTATCAAATAGCGCGCTATTTCGTGATCGGATTAATTTCCCAAGTCAGAAAATAGCGCGCTATTTCGAAACATCGGGCTGATGTGAAAACGCCTTGTGGCGTTTTCAGTAAAGGTATTACAGGTATGGATTATGTGGAACTATAAAACAGCTTGTTCGTCAGAGCAAATATAGGGAGCAACAAAAAGAATTTCTGTGATCAGAGCACTCTGCTCGCAGCTTTGGCTGATCGTTTGTGACAAGGGCAGCGGAACTGGGGAAAGGGGGATGGGGCTGCTGTATTTAGGCCCTATTTGGGGGCCTTAAAAACAATCGGAAGGAAAACGAAAAACCGCGACCCCTGTGTGATACCTCCTTCCTGATGTAAACAACAATTGTCCCCTTCAGTTCTACGTGTTTGTAAAGCACTCATCCCTCGTTCAAGTGCAGTTACGCTGTAATGAAATGCCGTGACACGATGGATTCATCTCAGTGTCGCAGTGTAGCCAAGGTATATCATATCTATAATGATTTTTCATGGCCAATCTACAAACTCCAGCAAGCATTGTTTAGTTGGCAGTCCTCCCCCTCGAAATAGTAATGAAAATACCCCCCCCCCCAAAAAAAAAAAAAAATTAATGATGTTCTACAGCTTCTCTGTTCATATAGAAAGGATAGATATTGGCTCCCACAATGATTTCTATTTGTTGTTCTGAGGAAAGTTACATTAGCCTATACATTGTGAACAAACCAAACAAAAATAAACGTCGGATGACCCCAAGTGTTTGGATGACAGAATCAAATTCTTCCCTGATGATTAAAGCAGAATGGCAAAGGGTAGAGAGACAAAATGGATGATGGAATTAAAATGCTCTTCACGGCCAAAAGAGAAGAGCTGAGAGAGAAGAAGGGGGAGAGGGAGATGCAAACATACGCACATACTAGGACTACATT
The DNA here is from genome assembly GCA_033980235.1 of Diadema setosum. NCBI lineage: Eukaryota > Metazoa > Echinodermata > Echinoidea > Diadematoida > Diadematidae > Diadema > Diadema setosum. The sequence continues at coordinate 35,320,405 of CM067070.1, forward strand.
CAAGAATATAATTTTAGTTTACACATAGCTATAATGAACAGGTATACAAATATTCAAGTAACTTTGATATGATTATGCGAAAAGACTTGAAAACAACTACAAGAACAAACAAAACCCCAATTTATATCTATATGAATATAGTATAATATATACGTGTGTGTGTGTGTGTGTGTGTGTGTGTGTGTGTGTGTGTGTGTGTGTGTGTGTGTGTGCTTGTGTGTAAGATTACGGACCCTTTGCCTGCACATGTGCCCTCGCTCATTAATACTATCTCATCTATAAATGCGTATATAATGCACTTAATTCATGCGCAAACTCGTTGGTGGAGAAAATTTCTAATGCTATTATGTTCCCCCATGGGGTGCAATTCGTTACGACCGCCTCGATTAGTCATTTGTTTATGATCGTGGAAATTTTGTTAACTTCTCTGTAATTTCACGCTTGGTCTGTACGAGGTGATGCGAGTCAGTACGTACGTGATACGATTTTGTACGTTTGGATATTGTGATATGGTCCCAATAGTTAAGATCTGTCAGAGAATGAATACAAAAGAAAGGAATAGATTTATGCAATATTGTGATAAGGTGTATTTTTAAATTAATCTAACTAGAAGTGTGTGGAAGCGATGTTATCTTGAATCTTTAAAACGTAATGTTATATGATATGTAGACAGAACCAAAAGAGGATTGATTAAACCTCTTCGGGCCAGGAAACCAGGGAACCACAAGAGCGCTGACAAGATGGGAAAGTTCTTTATATCGCACTTTAGAGTTCTGCACTCATTTCTGTCTAAACAAAGTTCGTACATGATTTAGTTTGTAGCAGAATATTGAAATACAAGGCCAGACCGGTAGAATACATTTCCGGTACGTCACTGAAATGTAAACTCCACTTTCACGCATGCATTGTCTCATAGCTCCCCCCCCCCCCCCCCTCCCCATCTAGTACTGTATAGCAACAACAACAAAGAGAGAAAGAACGAAAGTGATCTGGGAAGTAAATTTGCTGTCTATATAAGATGTGTTCATGGATATTGTCGAAAAGGCATTATGAATTGTGAAGAATATGTTCTCTTTGTTTAATAGATTGATAGACTTGTCTTTGTGTACACTACCCTATAGATCATTACCGTGGACATAGACATAATTTATTCAGAGTGGGGGGGGGGGCATGGGTTAGGTATCTTTCTGCACCCTCTTTTTATCTTTATTTTTTACTTTGATTACATTTTGTTTTTCCACATGCATTTAAATTCATAAGCACTACTAAGTCTTATTGATAGATCGTCTCTGAAAAAAAGAAAAGACAAATCCTTTATTCGTGAACTCGGACGAGTTAAAAAGCCTATAAATATCAGGACAATTTTTAAAAAAGCACATGCCTTAGGATGGTGGAAAAGTCGGGGAGGTAGCCTTTGTTCCACTTTGTTCCACTGTTCCATGAATCCGAAATAAACATAAACTTAACGTATACATGATGCAAGAAGTTCTTCAAACAGTAAGACTGTAGTGGTGTTTCAACTTTCGACCTTATGTAGGCTACATTATCTTTATTCCTTTTATTACCCTTTTTTACAATTTCTAAGTGGAACCCTAAATGGCTTGCATTCCACAGATTAAAAATGTCTGTTTCTAGTGGTACACACCGATTGACACGCCATGAAAATAAAGCGATAAAAATGACTACATTATAATATAAAAAGCAATATAATCATAAAAGAGAGTCCCGTCATAATAGTCCACCGCGCTCACGTCGAGCTCGCCCAGAGATTCGGCGATTTCGACTTGAAATGAGTATACATTGTGCCATTTGTCGGGGTGTCTGCGAAAGTGCGAAAAAGTAAAACGAAAGGAGGACAGGATATGGCATCTTACTGTGCACTATGATATAGATACCCAACAATCTATATATGCCACCAGTTCAACTCAGTTCAATTCATTAATTTTAATTCTCCTTTTTTGATAAACATAACATAGAGTAAATCAAGAATTATATCATAATAAAGACAACTACAAGTGTACTTACACTAGTCTGAATAGTGTATGTGCATTGATGAAAAAGAAAATAGAATATAGTTAAGGGCAATATTACCGTCAAATACGTGTTCATCATCGAGTTCCTCGTGCTGTGGTGTCTAAGGCATTGTGTCAGACGGCTGCTAAGGTATTCGTTGGTAACGTCATGCATACAAATGCTTACCATTTAAAGGGTTGATGTAGCATTGTTGAGATGAGTGTTGGGCTTTTAACTTTTCGCGAAAAACCCGAAACCGCTTATGAAATATACTGTATAGTACAGAGCATATCATTCTAAGAGGAATTCAAGGTTAATAGGAGGGGGAAAAAAAAAATCGGTTTTGGAATGGCTGATACATTCAAGAACAGACAGTGACCGCAATCGTATAATAAAACGTGGATTCCACCGTTTACAGAGTCGCTCTGTTTTGGATATCTCAGCCATTTCAAAACCAGTTAACATCGAAACGTTGAATTCCTCTTGTAATTACATGCTCTTAAAATTACATTTCATAAGAGATTTCACATAATCTCACCTAAAATGTTAGAAGTTAGGTCTCAACCAAACTACACAATCCCTTTAAAACATTTTGATTGAACACTCACGTCCAGTTTTATCAAACGCGACAGTATATTCATCTTACCTCTGTTTTTTTTTTTTTCCCCGCTTTTTTCGAGGGGAGGGATGCGTCAAAACTTTAATATTACGGGGGAATGCGCAAGCAAGGAAGCTCATCGAATGAGGAGGGGAATTTAAAGGGAGTGTACAGTTCTGGTCGAGGTGAGGCTTTAGCTTTTAACGTTTTGCGAGATATTCAGAATCCACTCTATGAGATGTCAAAGAGCGTGCAATTCTAAGGGGTATCAAACGTTTATTTGATGAAAATCGGTTTTGACATGGCTTAGATATCCAAAAACTAGGTGAAACAAAGATCAGATCCTAATAAAAGGCGTGGCCTGTCGCCATTTACTATCATCACTTTTTTGGATATCTCAGCCATTTGAAAACTAATTTTCATCAAATAAACGTTGAATCCTTCTTAAAATTACATGCTCTTTCATATTTCATAAGAGGTTTCTCATTATCTCACTTAGGAATGTTCAAAACATGAATCCTAACTTCAACCAGTAATGTAAAGTCCCTTTAAACAATATTACTGTCCATGGATATTTGTTCACATTAATCTGAAGAAAACAGTGTCCATCTTTCTCGGATGAAAGGCAAAAAGCTGGATCGCGCATGAGGAAAGGCTTGTGGTGGGACTCGAACCCACACGTATTGGACGACTCTCAATTATTCTTCCTATTGAATTACACAAAGTATCCCCATTGCCAAGCCAGCACTAAGCACTTGAACGTTCTCCCATTTATAAGTACTGATAATTTTAGTCTTAAATCACAGTACACATTTCGTTACTATCTTTGTGGGCAGGCGTGGATATTCAATAACTTTCAACTTGCTGAATTGGTTAACTACTAGGATCATATTTCTTTGATTCTATTCGCAACAACGTCACTGAGAAATGTTTTTTTTTTTTCTTGTCTAACATATATTTACCTGTACGGTTCTGATTTACTAGTATCAACAAACCAGAATGAAAGTGGTCTGAGCATGTAGACTACTATAGTATACATGTACTTGTATTGCACCACAGTTGCACCACAGTACTAGTAGTTAGCACGTACGGGGAAATGAATCATACGCTCTTTCCGTGCACGGTCGCATCTACGCAATAGAGACTGGGAATGTTGTACTAAACTGACACGCCCTGAAAGCTCCTGCGGTCACTGCTGGATGAGAAGACTACTCCAGTGCATGATGTCACATGCGCAGAACGATAAAGGGAAAATATGACGAGAATTTCACATTTTTCTTAAGTGCATTTTTCCTCGACTTGTCACTGACGTAATATCACCCCCCCCCCCCCTCTTGCTGTTCTGGAAGAGACAAGCCAAACTTCTTTTATTATGTATGCAAGAAAAGTGAAAACATGTTGAATTTTCTTAGTTGCGTTGAATCGTTCCACGCATAATTCGATTATTGTGATTGTGACGTCACAAGCTGTAGTAGTCTTCTCAACCAGCAGTGGCTGAACAAAACTTAAAAAAAAAAAAAAAAAAAACATAACTTTTGAACGGATGGTGGGATTTTCCTGAAACTCTCGCTGATGTGTTCTAAACTTGGACACCGTGTATCAAAGTCCAAGTTCAATTTTTCCCCATTATTCAATCCTTTATTCTGTTTGAATCCATTTTTTAAAGGGAAGATAAACCCCAAGAACAATGTGGATTGAGTGAAAGCAGCAACATTAGTAGAACACATCAGTGAAAGTTTGAAGAAAATCGGACAATCGATGCAAAAGTTATGAATTTTTAAAGTTTTGGTGTTGGAACCGCTGGATGAGGAGACTACTAGAGGTTATGACGTATGAGTGGACTACAATATCAAGAAAATATAAAGAAAATACTACAAAAATCCATTTTTCATGAAAATTACAAATTCCATCAACTTGATATTGACATATGTTAAGGGTAGCAATTATTCCCCCTGCTTTCTGAAAGCGGTTGGTCCACTGCTCTTTCATAATTCTAGAAAAGTGAATTTTTGTTGAATATCCTTTATATTTTCTTTGTATTGTTGTCCACTCATACGTCATATCCTCTAGTAGTCTCTTCATCCAGCGGTTCCAACACCAAAACTTTAAAAATTCATAACTTTTGCATCGATTGTCCGATATTTCTCAAACTTTCACTGATGTGTTATACTAATGTTGCTGCTTTCACTCAATCCACATTGCTCTTTGGGTTTACCTTCCCTTTAAATATTTTTTAACATCCGTCAGTGTGCGGCATCCCCCCCCCCCCCCATTATCATTTCATCTCTGCATATATATGTATATATTGTACATAGTTTTCAGGCTGAAATTTTCAGTCTTGTGTACCTGGTGGCTCTTGATGCTGATTCTGTGTTTTTATTTTTTCTTGTCTTTCTTTTCAGAAATAAAAGAGAAATGATGGCGGAATTGCGTCAAAAAGCGCCAGAACCTATCATCAAAGTTTGTGTTTGTAAAAAGGAGTTTCTGCAATTTACAAGCATTGCTTCTCAGCAAGTCTCCTATTTTTTCCACATGATGTATAAATATCTTATCAGCTATCTGTCATGATTGTCAAATCATTGATTTTTGTCTTTTCACCCAATATCACAATTTTGTAATTTGTTATTCTAGGTGGAATTGAACAAATAAATTGAAATTGAAATTGAAATTACTGCTGCATTCACTCAATCCACATGTCAATGAAGGTGGACTTGTCCTTCAAGTAGGTTCCATCATCTTTAGCATTCATACATAGAGCCAGACTTACAAAGATTGACCGCCATGTTCTATGTGTGTAATGATTTGTTGTGCATTCTATAGTCGGATATTGTGTCTAACTATATACTTTATCTGATTTTTGTTTTCATTGAGAAGTATGAAAATAAATCGAAGTTGAAATTGACATTGAAACTGAAATTCGTTTGCTTGGTTTATTCGTTCACAATGGCATTATGACGAGTTAGCACTGGGTCATTGGGGTGTGTGTAAAAGAACTTATAGTACCATAGTTCACTGTATATATAGACCCTTAATCTGTTCATCCAGGGAGGTTCATCCCACAGTGTACAGTCTGCATTATTCCTTGCGCCTATTGGGAGATTATTAAATACATGAGAAGCAGCTTTACTGTAGGAAGGTATCACACATTCAGTGGCGGATCCAGAATCAGGGTATTAAAGTACCATTCAGTGACCGGTCGACAACTGGTGACGGAAAATCGAATATTGCGTGGAAATCCCGTCGCCCGTCGCCTATTCCAACGGAAAAATGAATAAAATATTAATATCCTATTTTCAACTGAAAGTGGAACACGGGATAATGGATTTGCTCTGAAATCCTGTTTTCCGTGTTTCATTATGATGAAATGGCGGAAAATGACTCAAAATCCTATTTTCTCAATATTTCATAAAATAGGAAATGGAAAACAGGATATCGGTTCGATATTCGTTTTTTCATTTTCCATTTGCAACGAGCGACGGGATATTGAAGACCGCCCCCAACGGCCACTTTATTTCGACACATAAATCAGTGGTAGCGGTTCGGTATTATTCAGCGTCTAGAAGAAGAAGACTATACCTTGGCTACGATATGCTACGCACCTCATCAAACTATCCAGCCGTCACTGGGGTCTCTTCCCACCTCCCTGGGTGTAGCTCTTTGTAGCGACGTGCTCTGCTGCGAAACGACAAGTTTGTAGAGACTTGCGACCGTAATTATGCGATATTTCCATCTACGGAAAACCTTTTTCTTCTCCGACTGAAACTGAGATGAACTAAGAAAATAGTTTCAGATGAAATCCTCGAATTTCAACTACTTCACCAATCACAATGTCGGTGAAGACGGAGAAAGGAGTTGCGTTTCCCTTTTCAATGTGCTAGGACCAGGATTGTGATTTTGTTTTTGCTGTTACTCTTTATAAATTATGACTGCTCTTGGTTGCTATGACACACAGAACATTTTTTTTTTGAGGGGGGGGGGGGGCGCGTAGGTACAATTGAATTGAATTTAAGATTACTTTTTATACATTTTGATTTATGATTGATTGATTTATATTTAGTTTTATTTCCGATCCAACCTTTTTGTCCCTGGGTTTCAGACTTTATATATAGGACATACATGATCCAGTATTTCACTGTTTTTTTTTTTTTTTTTTTTTTAGTCAGTCTTCACAAAACCCAATAGTATTTATGAATTTCGGTGCATATACATTGTTAATTGCACAGTGGTGTATGTATTACCGCATAAGGATTTTCATAGAGAAAACGTTGGGTCATGGAGTCTCAGGTTAACGATACATGAAGCTAAGGTTTTGAAATCATTTTTTATTTTTATTTTTTATTGTGTATCTAAGATGGTTTGGGTATGTTGATGATACCTGGTATCGTGAATTTGTTGTCTGACGGTGATTTTTTTTTTTTTTTTGGGGGGGGGGATGGGGGCAGAGGTTTTGGGTCATCGGATAGGATTTGGGTGCTAAGCATATATTATTAATTAGCAGTGCAGTTATATTTGTTTTAGTGGGTTTTTTCAGAGATGTACTCTGATAACACTTTTTTTGGGGGGTATACTGGAGTGACCTTTTTTATGGGGGGGGGGGGGGGGGAGGAGGGACGAATACCATTCCCCACAATGATATTTCTAGTTTTTGTGTACAATAATTCACCTGGTGTACATGCTCAATTTGAAATTATTTGTATTATTATCTACTATCATTATTTTTTATGTGTGTGTCTTCAAGTACTTCCTGACGTGCTTCCTTCAGTTGAGTTTGATTGCTTTTTTCCAACCCGGCAACATAGGGAAGCTCACCATCAGGGAAAACCTGACATCTTGTATCCTTAAAGTAATTTGTTTGCTTTGTTTGTTTATCTGTTATCACTTGTATTGTATTGCAAATGTCGAATAAATAATGATAATAATGATAACAATAATAACTTCGTTTTATGTTCACCTGTATTTTTTTCTTATTATGTGCAAACATCTAAGATTAGATTCACAAATTTATACACAAAAGATTAGTGAAACCCTCTTTTGGTTGTGATTCATCCCTTTTCTCACCATTAAGTTCTTTAGGTGCCCCTTCTTTTCTTGCTCTTTCATGTGATCATTAAAATTTCATTTCAATTTCATGTGATGGTGCATGTCCAGAAGTAACCACCAGGTGGACCATGAGACTACACTCTATTTTGTTTTATGGACTGTCCACCTGACTGGTCATGACAGAAAATTCAATGTAACATACCGTTAATAAGGCACCTTTTATAGAACAATATTAACTGATTCAATCAAAGATACATGTCCAACAATGAATTCGAGACAACTCACAAGCGCGCATACATAATCAAAGAAAGACAGTTTTCCTCTTTATTATTTTTTATTTTATTTATTCGTTTTCCACTCATGGGAAGAAATTGCCCTTTCAGCTAAAGTTAGGGCTGATTTTCAAAGAGAAGCATGAAAAGTAGGGGCAGCTAAAGAAACATGCGGTGAGAAAAGAGGCGAATCATAACCAACAGAGAATTTCACTTGGTGTATACATTGTGTAGAATATTTGTTAGACTAATCTTAGATGTTTGCATAATAAGAAAAAACAAACGTAGAACGAAGTATGTAGCGCAATGGTCTGGTCATAAATAATAAACAAATTCAAAACAGAGTCTCTATAATTATATAGAATTGCTGAATAGGTTTGGAAATGAGAAGGTCCTACATTTTAATAATTTACCAGTTCCATCCCCCCCCCCCAAGAAAAGCTACGATTGGTACTATTCTCCCTGTTGTCCTAGTACAGTGACAAAGGAAACGCAACTCCTTTCTCACGGTTTTCACCGACATTGTGATTGGTAAAGTTGTTGAAATTCGAGGATTTCATCTAAAACTATTTTCTTAGTTCATCTCAGTTTCAGTCGGAGAAGAAAAAGGTTTTCAGTAGATGGAAATATCACATAATTACGGTCGGAAGTCTCTACAAACTCGTCGTTTCGCAGCAGAGCACGTCGCTACAAAGAGCCTGCTGGATAGTAATAGCTCCTTGGTTTGATGAGGTGTGTAGCATATCGTAGCCAAGGTATAGTCTTCTTCTTCTAGACGCTGAATAATACCGAACCGCTACCACTGATTTATGTGTCGAAATAAAGTGGCCGTTGGGGGCGGTATTCAATATCCCGTCGCTCGTTGCAAATGGAAAATGGAAAAACGAATATCGAACCGATATCCTGTTTTTCATTTCCTATTTATTGAAATGTTCAGAAACTAGGATTTTGAGTCATTTTTTGACATTTCATTATAATGAAACGCGAAAAACAGAATTTAAGAGCAAATTCATTATCCTGTGTTCCATATCAGTTGAAAATAGGATATTGACATTTTATTCATTTTTCCGTTGGAATAGGCGACGGGCGACGGGATTTCCACGCAATATTCGATTTTTCGACACTAGTTTTCGACCGGTCACTGAATGGTACTTTAATACCCTGATTATCCAGAGAGGGGCGCACCGGGCGCGCTCCCCTCTTGATTTTTTTTTTTTTTCATTAAAACAAAAGAAATAGAAAAAATTAGATGAAACTTGGAAGTAGCTCCAAAAATATTCATTTTGCCCCCACCCCTTTACGAAATTTGCTAGATCCGCCCCTGAACATTGATGGTACTTTGATACATCTTTGATCAAGCTAATCGATATTTGTAAAGATGAACCTAACGCCTGGGCTTCTGATTTTTTTTTTCGTGCAAGCGACAATACTAATGAATGAATGAATGAATGAATGAATGAATGAATGAATGAATGAATGAATTAATTAATTAATTAATTAATTTGCGTTGTATCTTCAGTGTATGGAGAATGACGCTAATCCCTCTTGAGGGAAATGTAAAAAGCTGGATCGCGCATGAGGAAAGTAAATGCGGTGGGAGTTGAACCCACGACAGCTAGATTCAAAATCTAATACTCTACCAACTGAGTTACACACAAAGTATCCACATTGCCAAGCCAGCGCTTGTGAAGTGATTCTATAGGTTATACAGAACACTGTTGGGGTGACAGTGGTAGTCTTTAATCAAGGTGGATCCGTATTCACTAAATATTTGTTTTCATTAATTTCACCATCCATGCAGTATAGATGATCAGGACGGACTTATCAATCCTTGAAATGCCATCGTCAAATTTACATGTGACGTATTGTGTTCAATTTTGTTCTGATATGCAATTAATCAGTATGCAACTGTATTTTGTTTTCTCGAACGGGATTTCGAAAGTGGTCTGAGCACATAGGCTAATATTACTACGTGCTTTAATCAGAATGTCTATTGTGTCTGAAACGGATCGTTGAACATAATTCTTTTTTTTTAAGTGGCGTTCAAATGGTAAATACGAAGTGTACTGCTATTCTATAATCTATTCACAATTGCTGTCAAATCATGCATCAGTCAGTATTGTTTCAATGACTCTGATGTTTAGCAACCAATCTGGGTGATTTGTGTCGTCATTTCACAAAGGGATTGTGACGTATGGCATTGGTTGAGACTTAAGGATTCAGCTTTCGACTTTTTGCGAGATACTATAAGCCACTTTATGACATAGTTAGAAACCACGTAAGAAATATGAAAGAGCATATAATTCTAAGAGGAATTCATAGTTTATTTGATAAAATTTGGTTCTTAAATGGCCGAAGTATCAAAAACAAAGAAAAACAAAGTAATCTTAATGAAAGGTGGGTCCCATCTGTCACTAGGATCGTTTTGTTTTAGATACCTCAGCCACTGTCAGCCATTTCAAAACCAATTTGCATCAAAATAAACTTTGAATTCGTCTGAAAATTTAAAATTACATACTATATATAACTCTTTGATAAAGAGGTTTTTCATCAAAATTATTATCAAAGAGATGCCGTAAAAAATGGAAACCTGAAGGCCCATCTTAACCCAAACTGTACCATCCCTTTAATCCATTAACTCATATTATCTTTTTTTTTTAAGTATTTCATCTCTTGTTCACCTGGGCCATGTGAATGAGTGGTTGCGACCATTGCATCATTCTGCGCCCGTCCATTTTGCGTGGATAAAGTTCTTTTTGAAAATTCCATGACAGATTTTTACCAAGCTAGGCGGGTAACATCGCTTGGGTAGTAGGTATACTCAATATAAGAGCAAAAGGCTACCCCCTCCAGTGGCCCTGAAGCCCTATAATTAAATATGTTAAAAGAAACACCTATAGAATCACATTCTCAATTGACTGAGATAAGTCGATGCAGCTCATTGTTTGTTTTTGTTTGATATATACTTTATTTTCTGCAAATCAATATACATAAGTTACACAATCATGAACATGTAGGAAATATACAAAGTAAATTTGACACAGACTTGATCGTTTGACTTGCATAAACAACAATATAAAAGGAAATTAATGATAATATACAGTATGCATGTCTATGCAGCAGGAATTACAATAACAATTGTAGTTAAGAAGCGATTATGCAGAGGGCCACCATTGTAAGCATTGCTTGAAAAGATGGCCGGCCCGAGGAAAGAGTAGGGACGTATACTAACAATACAAATTCTGAAAGAAAGATGTTATTCAGAGGGGTGAAGGTACAGGTTTGAGTTTCTTCAGTTTGTCTCCCTCTATATGAAAATTTGTTAACCTGTCATTTACTGCTTGTAGATGACAGGTTCGAGTCCCACTGGTTCCTTTTTTCCGACATGTTTGTTAATTTACAGATCAGCAGTTGCGATCGTAACAAATTTGTATTTGTAGAGGGAGACAAACTAAAGAAACTCAAACCTGAGCCTTCACCCCTCTGAATAACATCTTTCTTTCATTTATCCTATGCCTTGTCCGCCTTGGACTACTTAACATAACAATGTCGGAATCTCGGAGCTTGGGCATTTGTTCCATGTTCATTGTGTCACTGCCGGCAACCAGGGACAGCCTGCATGGTGGAGTGTCACTGCCCAGAAAGCAGTAGATGACAGGTTCGAGTCCCACTGGTTCCTTTTTTTCCGACATGTTTGTTAATTTACAGATCAGCAGTTGCGATCTTAACAAATTTTCATTTGTAGAGGGGGACAAACTGAAGAAACTCAAACCTGAATACAAATTCTGCTGCAAAGATTAGCAGGGGAAAATAAACTCTGATGTGTGATTGTGGTGAATGTGCGTGCAGGTGCTTGAAAGTGCACAAGGGCAGATAGGCTGGAATTTAGAATAATAGAATTGGTTTGCTGGAAGGGGGAACGATATGCGATGTTGCTATCGGGAGACCAACATTTTTCATATCAATTATTTGTTTTTAGTTCGTATTTGAAGTATACTGTAATAAAATGTGCTTCTTTGAAATTGCTTTGCATGAAAACAAGGAGGCACACTGTTTCAACTCCTCAGGAAGAGTATTCCATGAATCCGGACCGTGATGTCTAATCGACTTTTGAGCAAGTAGAAGCTTTGGTTTACTTAAATGAAAATCATGGGAACGACGGGTAGGGTATGAGTGAATATGGTCATTTGCTACTATAGGGCATTATGAAAAAAAAAATGGTAATATATTTTCGAATGTGTTTACACATAGATATGGCAGTAAGGTATAAATGTACATCATGTGCCTTTAAAGTTTTTAGGCGATAAAATATGGGATCAGTGTGAGCGAAGAAATTTGAATGTGTGCATATACGAAGAGTTTTTTTCTGGAGAAGAAAATTGTGTCCAATTTAGTTTTGCTGCAGTTGCCCCGTACGATATTGCAGTACATTACATATGGTAGAAATAAGGTGTTTTATAACATTTTTAAAGTTTGATCGTTAATTAAGTATTTTATTCTCCTTAAAACACCATGCTTTAGATATTGCTGTTGTAATATTCTCAACATGAGTATTCCAAGTTAGATTGCTATCTAGGGTCACTCCTAGGAACTTGGTTGAATGTTTCTCAGCAATGTTTGTATCATCAATAGAAATACTTAGAGGAAGGGTGGATTGGGATTGAAGTGTATGAAAGTGTGTAAAACATGTCTTATCAATATTCAATGAAAGCTTGTTACTTCTAAACCATTTCGAATTGTTGCTTAATTCCATATTTAGTGTATCAAGCAGTGTACAATGTCCTTGAGGGAATAAAAAAAGAAACATTGGTGTCGTCTGCAAATAAGATGAAGAGGAGGAGAGGAATTATAAATTATTAATGTATAAATCCGAATAAAGTAGGGGCCCGAGGATAGATCCCCGGCTGTGGCTCATGAGGGACACCACATGACACGTTAGAATATGATGAGTGACTGGATTTTAATGTAACACATTGTTTTCGATGACTTAGATAACTTCTGAACCACGACAAAGTGATCCCTCTCACGCCATAATTTATGTAATTTTTCAAGTAAAATGTCATGATCGATAGTGTCAAATGCTTTACTAAGATCCATGAAGACTCCAATTATGTGCTCCTTTTTAGTAAGCGCATCAATAATATTGCAATTTGAAGTGTAGGTCAAGTTGGTTCATGACAGATCTGGTTCCCATTTCATGAAAAAAATAATGTTGGATAGCAAGTCTTACACCGCCATAGAATAACAACTTTGCGCAAGTAGTAACAGTCAACCAGGAAGCTGGATTCTTGTTGTTACCATGATAACTAACGACACTGTGTCAAGAGTTGATATTTTTGAGAGGCCTAAAAATGTCGTGTAGCTACAGATTTCATTGAATGTTGATGAGAGAAGACGACTAAACAGCGATGTAGGGGGAAACGAAGTATTTATTGAGATATTCTTTAATACATGAGAAGCACCTTCTTCAAAAAGGTTTCACACATCATTGGTGGTATTTGATGCCTCTTTGATCGAACTAATCGATATTTGTAGAGATGAATCTTACGCTTGGGATTTCGATTTTCCTGTATGTTCTTATCAATAATAATATTTTATCTATTAATTAATCAATCATTTTGCGTTGTATCTTCAGTGTATGCAGAACACAGCGTCCATTAATGACACTAATCCCTCTTGAAGGAAATGCAAAAAGCTGGATAGCGCATGAGGAAAGTAAATGTGGTGCATGGGGCTCGAACCCACAACCGTTAGTTACATACTAACACTCTCCCGTTTGAGTTACACACAAAGTATTCCCATTGCCAAGCCAGCGCTTACGTGTGGACTCTAAAAATCATATATCACATACATGACACAGTAAACACTGTTGGGTTGACATTGGTAGTCTGTAGTCAAGGTTGATCCGTATATACGCGATATACCTTTATTATAATTTTCTCTAAGAACAAAATGATTAATTATAATTATTTTCTCTAAGAACAAAATGATTAATTTCGCCATCCATGCGATCATGGCCATTGCCGAGGCTATTATTATGTGATCTATATTGTGTTTATTTATGTTCTAATATTATATGCCATTAATCAGTATGCAGCTGTATTCTTTTTTATCTCGAACGTTATTTCAAAAGTGGTCTGAGCACAAAGGCTAATATTACAACGTGCTTTCGTAGGTCTGAAACGGACGCGACGGATCGTTGCACAAACAGTGGCGTTCAAACGGGTACGAAGTGTATTGCTAAATCTATATGTATAGCTCTGTGATGCCCAATATGTTTTTTATACCTAAATTTTAGGAATCTTAAGCATATTACTTAATCATTGGGCTTCACAGGGCCACAACCATTGACAGAGACAAGTCGATACTGCAACTCAGTGTAACCATAGTAAGTTGTAGGTCAAGTTGGTTCCTATAATCTATAGATCTAAAGAGTTTGTTCGCAAAAACCGATAAGTCCATTTTTGCCAAATGGAGATACTTGTGATTAAAGGTCAAGAAAAATAAAGAGAATAATAAGAAAATGTTTGCTTCTTTTGACCATAACTTCAAATATGTACCTTTATACGTGTATGTAGGGAACAATATGCCATTTAAACGGTATTATTTTGTGCTTTATGACAGAGACCGTATATATACTTCAAAATCTTCACAAATGGACTTATCGGTTTTTGCGAACAAACTCTTCATCTGGTTCCCATTTTATGAAAATGTTGGATGGCAGGTTTTGCTAGAATAACAACTGTAAAAAGATCGGTAAGATAGATTTAACACTATGCATGCTATGGGTGTTATGAGGGTATTATATTAATGGCGAAAAACCAATGTCAAATTTAGGCCCAAATATAAAGATTTATCGAACGATGTACCAACTTTGTGGGGCACACAAAATTTGACAAAGAAACTTTATTCCCATTACACACCATTTTAACTATGTAATATGCTGAACTGCAGTAATAGTTCTCAAATCTTTTACTGCGACGTTTTCTGAGAAGGGTATGACGTACATTAAATCCTACACGAATTAAATCATTTTTCCTATATATATCGACATTTTGTCATTCGTGACTAGAAAATATTAATCAACCATATGAAACTTTTATTAATCCAAAAGAGGGGATGATGTGTGTGAATTTAGAACTCAGTATTTTGATCCTATTCTTTATTCAGCATCATTTTTGTTATCATCATTATTATTATCATTGTTGTCATTATCATCATTATTATTGTCATCATCATCATCATCATCATCATCATCACTTTTATCACTATGATTATCATAAGGTAAGCCTTAAGAGAGACTTCAGTACATGAGCTAATTGCTGTATTCTTGATAAGTTCAAACCTCAGCGATTAAAAACAAAAAGAAAGAAAAAGTAAATGAGTGAACTATCGTAATCTTGATCAACTTCAAGAATATCCCTTGCTATAATGATAAAACGTAGATACCACTGAAAATGTGTTAATTTTATTGTACCTGAAGATGCATTGCATTAAAATGTTTAAGAATGGCCCTTAAAACAAGACAATTTTGTGAAGAAACACTTTATAGGGGTTAGTAAATTGGGTAAGTGTATAGTGGAGCACTTGTCACGCACTTGTGAACCAGAATTACTTGTGGTCAAGTACAGTAAGTAAAGGATCAATAGTCGCAGCCCAACACCGGCAAATCATTCTGCACAGGACGCCCAAGTTTCAACAGCGCCACCTGTTGTCAAAGGCACTATAACAACATGTTGATCATTCTGCCTTTGTTGCATGAAAAGATGCATTCTTGAAACAGTTATGTACTAAGAAAATGAGTCAGAAAATCAAAGTATATAAGTCAGATATCACCCAATCAGCTTTAGTGACAGAGAGTTATGTCTGATTTTCTGATTTATTTATTTCTAGTTTTCAACCTGTATGGCACAGAGTCCTGTGTCGTGAATACACTTTTCAAAGGACAAACAGCACAAAAAGGCTTACTTGCAATGGTACAGCCTATACTCATGCCTCGTTTGCCAAAATATCAATAGGGTATGCAACTAGGCCTTTATTCTTCATACAGCTCACCCGGCCACTCCCCCACTACACATGAAAGTTGTTTTTTTTTTTCATTCAATTTAATAAAAACGTCAAATGAATAGGCCTACATATCTTGTAACATATACATACATAATTGTTTCCTAAGTCTTGGTGGAAATGAAAATTGAGGGGTTGCTAAAAGCGAACTTGTATATAGTGCAGTCCCCTCACTTACGGATACTACAATACAGTGATACATAGCTTACAATATACTACAATACATGTACCGTACAAGTTAATTAATTTACATTACATCGATGGGTAACATGAAGCATACAGTTCACACACACACACACACACACACACACACACACACACACACACACACACACACAACGCACACACGCACGCACACACACACATGCACACACAAATAAAAGCCACTGACTGTATTTGTGATACGCTTTTGATATAGGCTCTTAATGATTAATCACTTATAGAATAATTGTGACCCTGCATCACAAAACAAACAGAAAGTCGCCAGACATAAAATTTTAGTTAAGAGTATATTCTGAAAGAGTAGACTCCATATAAGCTTTAATGGTGTACACTCAAATCCATGGACACTCCTAACCTATCTAAATATTGGAAAGAAAGCACAAACTCAGGAAAAGTGTGAAGTGAGAAAAGAGGCTCTGAAGTACAGTGGCTATTCAAACGCTTAATCTTTACCACGCCGTGCTGGCTGTGCGATCCATGGGACAAAAAACAGGATTTAAGTCGCCGGAGTAACGACAATGAAGAGATTATCAGAGTAAACTGAAATTGATGGGCATGCCTTTAGCATATTCTGTCCATGATTAATGCCAACTTTAAAAGCAGTAGCGTTATCCTTTCAAAAGTTATTGGAGTTGAAAGTGAAGTGTGTACAAGGTTTTAAAGAAATGAAAAGTGGAGTCCAATAAAATTAAAGACATACCTATAATCACACTATTCTACCAAAAAATGTTCGAGATTAGATGTTAAAAAACACACTTTCCTGCCCATTTTATGATCCCAAATTCTAGTATAATGTAGAAGAAGACATGAAAAAGTAAAGATCGGCTAGGTTGACCCGTTTCACTTATTTTCAGTCCTCACACAAAATCAGTGTGTGCGACTTTTGGTTCGTTTTGTGATGCACTGGTACGGTCACAATTATTCTTTACAGAATTTCACCATCTTCAAAAATAAAATGTCTCCTAATAGTCCGGACATGTTCAATGCAAGTTGAAATTCATCATCAATCTTGCCGAGAGAGCAATTTTCACAAACTTTTTTTCACTTCGCTTGGGATGTTTGAGTATCGTTCGTCAAGTCCTATCGGCATTGTCAAATTTTTTAATGTTCTAGAAACTGTTTCCTACAAAAGATAATAGAGCGCCGCGCTCTATTATGCATGCAATGCATGCACATACGTTCAATTCATTGATGATTTGCTCGCCACGCACAGGGAATGGGGATTCCCGTCCGCGGCAGGATCCTACTACAATGTACTTTGTATTCGTTTCGGTTCCATAGCACTGCAACCGCTACATGCTGCGTGTACCGTGTACCCGTAGTTGTTCAACTTTCCTGCACGACGGATTAAACTATACTGTAGCTTATGAAACTGTAAAAACTGGAGATAATGCATCAAGAAGTGTCATAGAAGTTGTTCGACAGCCGATATCCTCATAATCTTGGTTAAAAATGGAAAGACGCTACCTGAACGAAAACCTGTTACCCACGCACCCGGCGGCAACAACGCATGTGTTCGGCGGACGAGTTTACGGACCCGGGCCCGATGGAAATCTAGTCCGTGCTGCTACTAGCAGGCCTACTGGCACTGCACAACGAGGTACGTGCAGGCCTACTGGCACTGCACAACGAGGTACGTGGGAGCCAGGTATGTATACTGTCTGTGCAGTGTGCCACATACCGCCAGTGAATTTAATCTAACCGTTGGTTTTCTAACCCCTACACTTACAGTTCCCAGATAGATGTATTTCGCTCTCAGTAACTGTCATAAGACCGGCAATTGTACCAAAATTATGGCCAGAGACTTCACATCATAGATTCGTTGGTTCGTTAGGTGACGTTAGCCACAGTAAATTACAGACAGATAGGGTCTAAAACGTTAGAACAGTTCAGTAGAAGTTAAGATAAAATGGTGAAATAGCCCCAATCACACACAGGCTTATTTGGGTCGTGAGGGGATGATGTTGTCGTTGGTTCGTTGACCATGTTGACCAGAGCACAGAGTATTACATTATTACACATTAGAGAGACTTCAGCAAAATCGTAAAATACAAGTAGGCTGTAATTTACTGCATGATAGCTGCAGGACGGACGCATGCTTCTGTGTAAACTAATGACAAGCATGGTTCGTTAGTAACTGCGACCAGCAGCTCCAACGTACAACGTACAGGGGCTGCGCCGTTTGGCATTGAGATTTTAATGTTGTACCAAACAGGTGCCGTTCCGGCGCTGTATTTCCTTAATTTTTCAACAAAAACTACTAGGAATACTTACATGGGTCTATTAAACCTAAATTATGATTCACATCAGCGACTGTTTGATGCATTTCATTGCTTATGATGCAGAAAATACTGTCTTATAAGGCAAATATCTTCAGCTCACCGATGCTCACTAAAACTCACAATCACTTGCACACATGCGTACAGCATGCATTCAGTCGGCCATTGACAGCTGTATCGCTCGCTACATGATGCATTCATTTCACCTTATATGCACCGTGCGATGTAACTATACACAGCCCAGTCGCTGTGTACATGGTACGTTGCGACAGGGCTGTACTCGCACGACCACCAACCACTAGGAGAGCGACGTAATCGTATCACGATAGCTTTGACTTTTGATACTTACGATCATTTTTGTCACCTCAAACTCATCGAGTATACTCTTCAATATTTACTCTACATCTGATGATATTAATAGTCAAATGTACGCAATGAAACTTACCGAAATTGATCATCATATCCAGCATGTCCACACGGTACACAATCTTTCACGCCAGGCCAAGTTTAGATATCGGGTGGTCACGTGATGTGAATGCCCTTTCAAAAGGTCGCGCTGTCGACCGTGCTGCTACACTCAAGCAGCGTACGCACGGTTACTAGTATACAGCTATAAACTGTACTGGGCTTGGCGGCGGCTGGCGTCTGGTCGGGCGAGTAACATTGAGCTCCATACCACGGTTATTGTGTAGCAGACGCCAAGGTTTGCTCGACACTTTCAACGCACACGCGCTCGCTCTGGAGCACATCCGGTCACGCATGCGCATAAGTCAAGGCGCCATTTTGAATTCTGCAACGACGAAGCCCGACGGTCAGGAATTGCGCCAGAAAGTGTCATTTATTTGTTCCACGGACTTATCGCAAGTGGTCTCCATGGACCCAGTGTGGCGAACTATTCTTCTATAATAGAAACATGCATTTAACGTGAGTAAAGTATTCTATTTAAAGGAGAAAAGTATACATGTTCCTAAGTTTTGTAGCTGTGTTGAGGTTCCTCACTTCGAGGCTGCGTGCCGTGCTCGTCAGACGCTGTTTTCGCATAGCGTAACAGTGTCTGGTCGGGCTACGTGCGATGATGCATTATTCATATCCTTGAGCATCCGTAACGGTGACGTCACTGTTCACGCATGCATAGATGCGTACAAATGGATATACACGTTCAAAATAGCAGCAAAGCTCTCCACTAGGGCCGGCCGCTTACTCCTAAAAAATGTGGAAAATTTTGCAGTTTCCAGATAAATTGGTGAGAAGAAACAAGGCAATGGGGTAGTGTATATTTCATTTTTTATTGTCACTGTGTTTATGATAGAAATTTAGCCTTGGTTTATTTGTGAAGTTGCCATATATGTGGCAATAGGGAGTTGTTCGTGATTCTCACTTGAACGAAACTGCGAGGTAGCCGCCAGGACCTCGCCGCAGAGCGGCGGGTCTCCGGGGCTAGGTTCGTTAGGTGACGGTGTGTAGTAGGGTTGTTACCTGTACCTGTGGTACACTCACAGTAGCTAACAGGTACCTCGATATCTCTTTACTTTGAAAAATTTGTTTGGGGCATAGATCTATATCATTTAACTGACCTTAGAATCAGAAAATCTTTTTGAGAATGAAAGAAAGAAAAGAGATGCCTAGAGAGATCAAAGAAAGGAAAAGTGTATAATCGTGATATAGTCTCCACTGCTCCCCCACCGCTGTTCGCGAGCACCCGTGGGTTAGGGATTATAGGGTTAATAGGTACAGTAGGGTTGTATTTAGTATGGACAAGCAGCGGTGGGGACTATATCAAGATTATGCCAAGAAAAGAAAGAAGGGAGGATGGAAGATGCCATTAGAAACTAGAAATCGATGGTAGTTTGGTTGGATATGCATGTTGGTACATCATTTCATTTAATGGTTAGCCAGGGCCTTCACATCGCAGTTTCAAATAAATTTAGCTTCAATGCCTAGCACTCAGTAGCAATACTAGCTACTAGTACTACTCCAGTTCGTACATAAGTCGTTGGTCGACCTACTGTAAAAGGTATACGCCTCGCTGACAGGGTATTCCGCAATTGTTTCAAAGAAAGATCAGAGGAAAGACAGAAAGGTGCTATGCTGCGGAAATCCGCCCCACTGCTCTAGGGTCTATCAGGTATCAGTCAGCCCCATTTTGCGATTGATGGGGCCGCATTCACAAGTAAACATGAATCTGTCTTGAGATCTTGTGTCTTGTGCAGCTTACACCTAAATTACCACTGAGTTCATTTACATTGGAAGCGTAGTCCTGGACAGAATTACATAATTTTCCATCATGTAGCACATGAAGTACTGGTACCCTAAACGTGCAGCTCATTTAGATTTGTCGAATTAATTGTGGTCCTTTGAGCAGAGAAACCAATATACCGGTACTGAAAACCCCAGCTTTACAGATTACAGGAGGCTCACATATTTCAGAAATGTAGCAATGTAAATCCATTACAATGCTGCTTACTTTCAAGGTCACCTGTGTAGATTTTATGTACAAATGTAATCTTTTGTTCTGCTTCCTTGAGCCCCCACTCATGCATTCTATACTGTGAAGCTGCCACAGACATATATGCAGGGCTCCACACTAACTTTTATTTTTGGTGGCCCAAAGGCAAACATCCGACTTCATTTCTTAAATTTTGGTGGCCCGACTTGCATTTTTGGTGGCCCCGGACCACCGTAAGTGTCGAGCCCTGGTAATACAATGTATGTCATCATCCTTGTTCATTGTGATTTGTTAGAAATTTTGCAAACATTCTAATCAATCTCTCTCAAAATTTTGAAAATCTGTTCCCAGAACCAATTTTTTGTTGATTAAATGTAAAAGTAAAAAAAAAATCGTCGGGAGGTCTCCTTTGATATTAACTATTTAGGGGTAATGAACTTTTAGAGCCCAATGTTAACTTTTTATGGCGCATTTCTATTATGGGTCATAACTTTTGATCCATAGGTCCATTTGTGACTAAACTTGGATGGTAAATGTCCCTTGGGGAGTGGATGATCACCACAAGGTCAAAGGTCACAAGCAGGGGTCAACAAACTTTTAGAGCCCATGTTAAGTTTTTATGGCGCGTTTCTATTATGGGTCATAACTTTTGATCCATAACTCCATTTGTGACTAAACTTGGATGGTAGATGTCCCTTGGGGAGTTGATGGTCACCACAAGGTCAATGGTCACAAGCATGTATTGGGTCAACGAACTTTTACAGCCAAAGTTTTATGGCGCGTTTCTAGTATGGGTCATAACTTTTGATCCATAGGTTTGTTTGTGACCAAACTTGGATGGTAGATGTCCCTTGGTGAGTGGATGGTCACCACAAGGTCAACAAACTTTAAGGGCCCAATGTTGAATTTTATGGAACGTTTCTTTTTTGCCATAAATTTTTACCTTTGTATATCTCTTTTTATCTGTTATGCTATATCTCTTTTTTTATCTGTTATATCCCATTGATTCGCGTACAATTTCTTGTAGGCAAATGGGCGAGACACATTGTAGCGCTTGCCTTGTTAGAACACTACATTGGTGTATATCACCTAACACTTTCTGGACTTAGTAAGAAACTTGAAAAAGAAAATGGATAGTCCAGTGAATAATGGGACATTTACTGTAAACGTCAATATTTTCGCGCGATTAATTTTTCACGCTGAGCGGCTCAAAAACATATTCGCGGGTTCTTAAATTCGCGCTCCGCAGCGGGTTAATACACAGTCGCTGTTTTCATCCAGCGATGCCAGCGTACGATAAGCGACATAGCAAGCAGCGCAAGTGCGAGAACAAGTGCTCAACTACTAGTACATGGACATTTATTTTACTCGATACATGTACTGTAGTACTGTAGTCGCGGGGATGTAGCACACCAATCAGCCGTGGGCTCGGTGCGTGCGGTGCGTGCGATGATACTGCTATATGTGTAAACATGTCTGTACTACGTAGCAGTATCATCGACGAAGCGCACACAATGCAGGCCGTTCAAAATGTGCATAGAAAATTGCGAAGATATATTCGCGCGTTTTTGAATTCGCGCTAGCGGAACGTAGCTCGAAATCCGCGAAAATTAATGTACCGCGAAAATTTCCACGTTTACAGTAAATAAAAACTTTGTTACATGATCACCATTGGACTATTTGATTTGATTAGAATTATCTCATATTTAATCAAAACTATAAAGATTGAAGTATTCAAATGTTGTAACTGACTATAAAATGTTAACTTTTGTTGGATGAGAGGCTTTGAATACATTAAGCTATTGGCACATATTGTTGCTTTTTTTTCTTTGTAGTGTTTGCTACCTGTAATCACTCCAAAAAGAGAATGCTTCTGTGGTACATGTATATGACTAAAAGATGTTGCAGCCTGTGTCAACATTGGTAATCTTTGCCATAGAGAAAAACCATGATTGCAATATGGTAATGGTTTATTTGAGATTAACTTTGTTACAATGTAAACTGTAGTATGAACCAAAATGTAAACAGTGTTATCTGAGTATTCATAGCAGCCTGTTTCAAAAGCAGGGAATAGAACGACATGGTGTGGGGAATCCCCCAAGACAGTCGCGCCAACCAGGAGAGTTACAATGTGGATGGTTCATTCCAGTTTATAATGTGCACAGGAAACCATTCCAAAGAACATAACTGTTTTAATACATGGCTCTGCCTCTGCATTGTCTCATGACTGGATGTACATTATATCAATGATGACTGGCGGGGGAGGGAACATACCGAATGTTCCACCCGAAGGGTTTGAAATGCTATTGAGGGAGGTTATAAGTCCTGAGACGAAGTCATGGGACATATACCTTGTAGCCTCCAGAAATAGCATTTCAAACCCTAAAGGGTGGAATGTTTGTACATGTTCCTGACAACAAAAGTCATCATCTGTATGGGTTAGTCAAATACATCAAATATCAATATGTCAATGTCAACCACCAGCACAACGCACTCGATCGCTTGCTCACGCAGAGCCAAATTTACTGTGCACGCACGGTCCTAAGCCTTCTGTCGTTTGTTACGTGAAAATGTTTTCCCATGGGAGAACATTACAAGAATGTTCGCCCATGGGCAAACATGACGAATGTACAGTAGTACCTCCATCACGTGACTGTGTTTAGCCAATCACTAACCGGTACTTGACTAACCCATTTAATATTGTACATTGTAGGCCTTCATGTAGGGCCTACATTGTAATACCCTGTTCATAATACACTATTACTCTAGCCCAGGAGCGCTCTGGAAACTCTGTCCTTTGTGCCCCTTTGGGTCTGTTCATACTGAGAGTCACTACCGAGGAGACTAGATGCAAAATGGTTGAAATGGGCATAATTTCTGTATCTTCGTTATGACGTGTTATCTCTATGGGACGGAATTTTTCTAGATGTAAAAGTTGATATGATTGTCTTTATCGAGCACTAGCTCACTTACCCTTCGGTGACTTTCTCCCAGATTTTAATATGTTGTAGCTGAGACTTTGCGCTGTCGTTACGTGCCTTTTGTTTTTTCATATGTTGTCGGGATCATGCTAAAAAACTTGGTTGAAATTAAAGCTTATCTTCGATGTATTGAGATATTCTTTCTTTTTGCAACTTCCTTTGCAATAACTCAAGAAAAACAGCCTCTATCACCCCCATATTTTGCACATGTTTAGTTAATGTCACGTACATTTTTTCATAAAATAACAACTACTTGATCGGACACCATCTTGGGCATGTAAATTAGGGTCAAAGGTCATAAATGTTTCATCCTGTACGGTTGTATCTTGGTGAATACTTGTCCTATTTTTCCCATATTTTGCACACGCAAAGACCATGTTACAAGAATCATTTCACAAAATAACCACTTTTTGCTCAGATGCCATCTTTGGTGTGCAAAATGGGGTCAAAGGTCAAATATACTTCATTCTGTATCTTCGTTACTGCATACGGAATGGCAGGTCTGACTCCCGTTTCTAAATGAGACCCCAAACATCACATGGCCAATGTCCCCTCAGCACAGATGAAACCTGTATGGTAATGCCTATTGGGATCAGGACTGAAATCATTTATTTCCCAATAGATCGGATCACCTAATTTGTCAATGTTGACAAATTCCGAGTCTAGTTAATATACTGTATTGTATTCATAGATTTGAATACAGAATTGTAAGCTGTACACACGTCGTCTGCGTGTACCCCATACACTTCTGTGGTGACCGGTGCTGTGCTATTCATGGTTTATAACCCTATGGGCAGGGAATGGGTGATTTCAAGTTCGGTGCTAGTGCTAGTGCTAGTGCTAGTGCTACAACTCAACACTAGCACCGCTGATAAAACCGAACTTGAAATCACGTCGGTGTTGGGAGTTGACCGTATTTCCCGTTGCTGGTGCTGGGCTTGGTGTTGAATGTCGTCTGCTGAACAGAGCTCCGCCGTCTGTGTTAGCGATTTACGTGCTTTTTCCCCATTGACTAACACTGGCCCCTAGGGATTAGCATTTTCTTCATTTCAAGTTCAGTGTTGATGTTAGCGTTGCCGTGCAAGACCCGTATTCGCTTCCACAATAGATGCACGCTTTACGTGCAAAGTCTATGCTAATGCAGTGGTCCCCCACGTAAAGAACATGAACACTCCAGACATGGCTATATAAATCTGAGCCTGGGAGCAAAATTAAGAAAGTTGTACTTTGGGGATTGGATGAAATTTGTGGCATTTTAATCCGTCTTCCGCACTATGGGTCATAAACTAAGCAGTTTTGGCTACATCTTTTGATATTTGACTGTAATCACGCGCCATCACTTTTTTCGTCGCGCAATTCCCGCGGAGCTCGCGGTGCTGTGATTCCAACACCTAGTGCTGGTGATCGATAATTTTGATCGGTATCGCCTCGTTAATCTGACCGTCGGTGTTGGAGATCGATTTAACGCTATTATTTGGGAGCTAGCACTAGCACTAGCACCAAACTTGAAATCACCCAATGAATTGGTCATCAGTCAACCCCCAAGCGGTCTTTTTATCGACCAAAGTAATATTGCAGTATCCCCTCCAACTGCAGGATTAACTTTTTTCCATATTCTCAGAATTGTTTTGAGCTTAAAGTTTCCATAGAAGAGAATCATTGCTCATTAATTACGTATACAAGGTAGTTTTGCAAGGCAATTGCAGTTGGTATTTTGCAGGGTCGTGGAGGTCAGTAGTGAATATCCGTTGGTATTTTGCTTCTTCCGGGTTTCGCCATTCACTTTACACAATTTTTGTACATATGTAAACATTCCGATTGACCACGAAGAGAAAACATTCAAGGATGTCGCTGTGTGTCGGTTACACGCACCGCAGAAGAACGCCGATAAATCATACAAGGTCGACCACCTCCAGCAGCACTACGCGTCAGACAATGACTAGTCCATTTGTGCTCAATAACTGCACAGTGACCATTAATTATTACAACTCTCCAAATTGAAACAGAAGCAAAAATAAAGTGTAAAAGCGTTCAGATGTTTGAAGTTCGTCTGTTGCAATATGTACATGTATGTATCTTTTAAGTTGGAGTTGAATGATATGTATACATTGATGAACAATTTTTCAATTATTCGACATGTTGGTGATGATCTACAGGTACATAGTCAAATGTGGCTTGATCTATATCATAGTGTATAGCCGTATTCACATATTTTCCTAAAATAGGTAAGGCCAAGTAAAAAAAGAAAGTAGTTTCTCGTCCGGGTTTTTTGAGCAAGGCGATGAGGGAGGTAATTACTATTTGATATCTTACTATTTTTTCGAGGATTGTTAAAATGAAAGTAATATGTCTTTCTCGTCCGGTAATTCTGAGAAAGGTAACGAGAGAGGGCTTTACTATTTTCTATATCCAATTTATGAAATGAAATATCACTCTGGTAGCTGTGTTATGAGAGACCAGGTCCCAAGTGTATGTCTTGCCTGCACTCTGTGCATTTTCAAACAAATAGATATAATATGTACCATACTTGAAATGAAACTTCATGCATGCAGAAATACATTTGCTTTTTCTTTGCTACAGATGTCAAGGGAAAATGACCATCTTAATACTGGTATTTAGTGTTGTAATGGCATTTCTGATACCAGTGTACTTGCAATTCTGATGTATTGTGCCATTAATTGAAACAGGTATAAAACATTCTATCAACAAATGTGCGACTGAAATAAATTCCATGATATTCAAAACACTGCTTTATTTATCATTGGTGTTTGTGACTTTTTGTGTCCACACAGCTGGTATGTATGTGATCTGCATCTCTTCACAGCACAATTGTAGCACATTCAACTGGAAACTGGCTCAGCGTACATTTGCAGATGGATGTCAAAATGATACTGATATGGCATTATAGCATTAAACATTTAAAGATGTTTCTTCATGTTCTAAAAAGACATTTGATAATCACATCATTTGGATGATGAATGATTGTATCACACTACAGGTGATGTACGACTCACGGCCGTGTCCATGAATTTACATCGTAAAGAAAAGTATCCCACAGAAATACGAGACAAACCAGAATCCGTGGAAAAGTTATTTATTTTGTAGATACACCCATTTAATAATTCTACATTTGCTGGAAAAGCGCATTCATTTTCTCTTCAAAATAGAACAATACATCGCCATCAGATGCAACGTTACAGAGCAGAGTGTTTGGGCCTCTACACATTCGAATGTGTTCATGCGTGCGTGCAGACAGCTGACAGACCAGGGGAATGGGGACCCTGACAGCTACAGACACGCATACGCGGCGGCCGGCACAGCCACTGCACTGGCACCGTACCTTCCGACACTGCACACACATGCACATAGTCACAATGACATGAAAATGTATACATACAAACTCGATACAATCCTCACAAGCATTTGTACAGTACAATTCATCCCTTTAAAATATGAGAAACGGGGGAAAATACGAACAATGCGCGAAATATGCGTGGAATATCAGCGATTGTTCGCAAAAAATGTTGCCGCTATCGCGTTCACGACGTACCGAGTGCGCTGTACATCACACTCACAGCCCACACAGGCCCGCGCGCCCACCCAACTTCGACTGCTTTTAGCTTTGTGGGTCATTCCTTCTTGCCGAGCTCACAGTGTGAAATGCATGCGTTATTACATACGCACTACATAGCTACAGCTGTACTCCAGGTAAGTAGAGGACGCAAGGCGTAATTAGAAATGAGACAACACGATTGGTAGGTGAATTGTCGATTTTGTTTTTTCGGCGGCCGAAAAAATAGTAAATATCAAAAAAGTCGATGCGGCAACTGAAAATCGATGCGGGCGGGGAGCGGGCTGGGACGAGAATCATGAATTTCTTGGTATTTTCAGCGCCATTTTGAAAATAGTAAATAGTAAAAAAATCGATGCGGCGGCCAAAATCGATGTGCGCGAGGACGAGAAACTGGTTTCTTTTTTTACTTGGCCTAATACATTTGTAATTATGATATTGACTGGCCTTGAGGGAGATACCAGATAAATGTTGCCCGCACTGAAAGAATATTTTGTGGTATCCCCCTTGAGGCCAGTCAGTATTATACATACAACTGTAAATATCTGACTACATCATCCTTGATGTTATCCCAAGTTCTTTCTTGGGCCTCTTTTGAGCTGTCTGTATCCACAGTGGTAGCCATTTGACAGAGTCATGACTCTATCCCTGGGAAGTGGTTCCCCACACCTGGCTGAGTCACTCATTCTTTTATGTTAGAGATCTTTAGATTTTTGCAACATGACGTTCAGTGAGAAAAAAAAAAAAAAAACTTTTCTGAGCATGCGGAAAATTGTGACTGAAATTCGATCTATTTACAGCTTGCATAGTCTGAGTTTTCATTACACGTTTTGAGCTATTTTTATGTCTGCTGAATTTGAAATGCAGAGAGCTATTTGATGCACCTGTATCATATAGGGGCGCCATTTTATTTTTTGTAGGTTGCGTCCTAGCGTACCTACTTTTCAACATGATGCGGGGTAAGAGGAGAACATGCAATGCAATTGTCATCTCAAACGTCTGCGCTTCAAATTTGCGAAAAATAAAAGCTTGCGAAATATTGGTGTATACAGTGAAACGGAAATAGATCAGGGGGATATCATTTTGGAAGTTAAAAGTTCCAGCACCATGGTTGTGAGATTGGATGAATGACCAAGAGTATCCTCACTTAGCCTTGGGTTTGTCAGCACAGTGGACCTAATGGTCACACTACACACATTTTAGTAGGCAATTGTCTAAAACAGAGGGATACATGCAATGTACACAGTGGAGAGTATGCCCAGTGGGGATTAGCCACTTTCCAAATAAACTATGGAGCTGTGACACACTCCATGAATTAACAACAACTGGAGTGTTTCTGAGAATTACCAAGGTGTGTGTGTGGGGGGGGGGGGGGATTAGAAGGAGAGAAGAAAGCCATGTTGTATTTTGTGTCAAGAAGAATATATCAGGATGTTACTTGTTTCAATAGCATAAAACCCAAAGCCAGAGAAAAATTTATGTGGATTGAGTGAAAGCAGCAGCATTAGTAGAACGTATCAGTGAAGGTTTGAGGAAAATTGTAGGCCTACTATTGATGTTTAAAGTTATGAATTTTTAAAGTTTTGGTGTTGGAACTGCTGAATGAGGAGACTACTAGAGGTTATGGCATCATGTATGGACAACAACATAAAGATTTAACGTGTAAAGGGAATTCCAAAAAATCTATTTTTTGTGAAAATTACATAATCCATCAACTTGATACTGACATGTTGTACAATGTATGTGATAGCAACTATTCCCCCTGCTTTCTGAAAGCGGTTAGTCAAGTGCTCTTTCATTATGCTAGAAAAATCAATTTTTGTGGAATTTTCTTTTATATGAAATTTTATTCATATCGAATATTTATTGAATTATGACATGATAATCATAACCTCCAGTTAGTCTCCTCATCCAGCGGTTCCAACACCAAAACTTTAAAAATTCATAACTTTTGCATTGATTTGCTCAAACTTTCACTGATGTGTTCTACTAATGTTTCTGCCTTCACTCAATCCACATTTCTCTCTGGGTTTGGCTTCTTTTAATGCATTACAGAGTATACAATTTTATGGCAACAAAGCACACGTCATGAGATACAGTGTACTTCTTGGCAGTGGAAGCTCATCTAGTGCCGTCTGCAATGTAATACGTGATGTACTTACAGTGCATAGTACAACCATGCTAAAAATATGGAGTGTTGACATCATAATACATGTACATTGATCTAGATCTTTGTGTAATAAGAAATTTTTAGTGAAATAAAAGTTAGTAAAGTGTGTAGACAATGATATTGTAGCCATGTTTCCAACATTGTATTGTGTGATTGTAGGATATCAATCACCTCACGATCCTAGTACACGTACACCTTTATATGAGCAGTGCAATGGAATGTGCTTGTTTTCTAAGGAGTATGTTTTGACTATTAAAAGACATAAATACTGTGATCACAGTTTGTTGAACTTGACTCTTTGTCACCATGTTAAGTTGGTATGGAATACCAAACTGATGATATCACAGTCTTTTGTAATAGCTTGGGTTGGAACCAGATGCGAACATGGTTAGCAACAATAATGTTCACAGATATTTGGGAGAGGTCGGGTTGTTTAGAACCAGTTTTCATGGCAATGAATGGTAATGATATCACACTTTGGTCATAGATCAGCCTTGTCAAGTTATGCTTTTAAAGGGAAAATCCAGTCCTACTATAAGTTAGTCTGATAAGAAAGAGTAAAATATTACAAGTTCAACAGTATGAATTTGACCGAAATGGGATGAATGTAAGGAAGTTATAATTTTGAAGATTCGCTGTTTTGGGGGCAAACAGTTCTTGAACAGTCAATATGATCAAATGACAGAGTGAGCATGTCATCCCCTCACAATGTACCATACAATGTATAGTTTGTACAAAAATTTGAAATTTCCAGTTTTTCGTTCAAATGCAAAATTGTATGCCCAAGGCTCAAATCCTCATGTACAAAATTGTACATGTATCTATGATCACTATTCTGAAGTTATTCAACCAGGAATAACATCATGTTTCAGACTTCAATGACAGAAACATTGAATTTTTGTCATTTTTTTTTTTTTTTTTTGGGGGGGGGGAGGGGTACACAATCAATTAAAAACTGTGAGGGTATGACATGGTTAGCTCACTCATTTGCATAATTATATATTCATACCCACTGTACAGTAACTGTTTTGGAGTTAGTTATTAAAACTTCTAAATTTCATGACTTCCTTGGATTTCAGTCAAATTTTTACTGTTCAATGTGTAAAATTTTACTCTTTATTATCAGACTAACTTATATTTGAACTGGATTTCCTCTTTAATAGTATTTTTCAGTCATCTGAAATGGGATTTAAAGTGTGATTTATGTTTATAACATGGATTGGAATAGTATAATGTGCAGGTATCAGGGTTCGAAATTGGTGATGGTCCGCTGGCCATTGACCACCCAAAATCACGTCGGACTAGCTAAAAATCATTTAATTCTGAAGTTACTAGTCCGTCTGGCTAGCCAAAATATTGTTCAGTGTCAAAATTGATTCTAAGTAGTCCGCCTGGCTAGTTAAAAAAAAAGTTAGGTGCGACCCCTGAGGTATGAGCTGGGCTGCAGAGAACCCCAAATATTATGGCCTGTAGAAAAAAAAAAAGAAGAAAATGTCTATGTACACCTTACGATGTTTGTGATCCAAAGTATTAATTTTGTATTTACTATTAATCTCAGTGATTCAACTCTTCAAAGGCCAGTTGGAAAGAGCCCCATTCCTTTTGGAAATGCCCATTCATGTTCAATTTGTCAGCAGTAAGGTTTACGTACATGCAGTTTATCCAAATTTGTAGCCTGGCAATGTATTTCTGTCAAAGCTGTGACATCATATTAATGACTTTCATGGAACATCCATGATGTTACTTTTTTTTTCCTGTCGTGGAGGTTAGAGTTGCAACTTATTGACAATTGCCCTACATCGACGTAAAATAAGCACTGAATTGATCAGTGTTTTTTAGTAGTAGCCATGATAAAAAAGTATAAAAATCTGGGCGTACATACTTTTTTTATCATGGCTACTGCTGAAAAAACACTGATCAATTCAGTGCTTATTTACGTCGATGTAGGGCAATTGTCAATCAGTTGCAATGAAAACATCTCGACGGAAGAATTTCATGAATTTGAGGTTAGAGTTATTATTCAATACATGTAGGCCCTACTCAGGAAGACATTGACGAAAATATGATCCAAGGCTTGCCAGTAAATTATTAATATATTTATCATTGATAGGCCTACCTGCCAACTTTTCTCATTTAATACCTAAACGTTCTTATTTCTGATGATAGAAGCTTTTACAGTCAACTTTGTGATCCTACATGTATCTTTTTTTTCTCCCAAGTATCCATACATGTATTTCCAGATTATTATTATTTTTTTTTTTTTTTGGGGGGGGGGGGGGGTGGGGGTTGTTGAGAGGTACATTTGTACATGTATACTGTCAATGCAAATTATATGAATTCAATTCAAATTTTAAAGGGATAAAGCAAAATGAAGTGAATGCAGCTTTGTATAATGTGATATGGGGAAGGTACCCTGTACAAGTTATAGTCAGTTCAGATGTGTTGATGTACAGTTTGTACAGTGTGAGTGCCCCTATGTATGTTTCATGCAAGTGATGTACATGTATTTGGCACAGTAGACAGCTAACCACCCACACAATAGAATAGAACTGTGCTGAACCATTCACATCATGGGGGGGGGGGGGGGGAGGGTAGATGAGTGTACTGTTACAGGATAGGAAATGTTTGTCAGTATAGATGTATGGTGTAGTCTTCATCAAGACACCTACAAGTACACTATTAAAGTCAATTTTTTTCACGTAGAATTAAAAGAAACGAACACTATGGTACAAGTTTCACTGAAAGTTGACATAAAATGAGAAAATTGCAATACTCTACAGCGTTGCATGTTTTCTTTTAAAAAAAAGACAGAAAAACCCCCTAATTTTTGTCACTTATTAGTTGAGATAATGATGATGTCATCACCCTTTGTCTCTCTATTCGGATATATGCACAGAAAGTGAAATCTTATTTCCTGTGATTAAAGCAATTACAGCTCTTCCAACAAAAACACATCAGTGCCAGGTTATTTACAAGTCAGTAATAGTTCATACTGAATAAAGATAACAAGATCTTTCCTCAACAACAATTGGGTGGATATTTGTGTACAGATCGTCAGCAGACTATTCAAAGTGAAGACATTATGATCTCCACTAATATGTCGGCCTACATGATATCTTCTTGAAGCTGAAGTTGCATGAATGTTAAAGGACAAGTCCACCTTCATATATACATAAGGATTGAGAGAATGCAGCAATATTAGTAGAACACATCAGTGAAAGTTTGAGGAAAATTGGACAATCCGTTCAAAAGTTACAAATATTTTAAGTACATGTATCTGCGCAGTCACTGCTGGAAGAGAAGACTACTACAGTATATGATGTCACATGCGTACAACTATATAAGGAAAACTAGAGATTGTAATTTGTCATCACTGACAAATTAAGGTGATCCGATATCTTTTTTAATCAATGATTCGAATTGTGATAGTGCAAAGTCTCAGCTACAACATACTAAAATCTGAGAGAAATTCACCGAAGCATAAGTAAGATAGTGCTCGATAAAGAGAGTCATGTCAATTTTCACATCTAAAAAAATTCACTCCCATAGAGATAACAAGTCATAGCGAAAATAGAAAAAGAAGTACATATGACCTTTGACCCCACTTTGCACAGACAAGATGGCATCTGAGCAAAAAGTGGTTATTTTATGAAATGATCCCTGTAACATGGTCTTTACGTGTGCAAAATATGGAAAAGATAGGACATGTATTCACCAAGATACAGGATGAAACATCTATGACCTTTGACCCTAATTTACATACCAAAGATGGCGTCTGATCAAGTCGTTGTTATTTTATGAAATAATGTTCGTGACATGAACTAAATATGTGCAAAATATGGTGGTGATAGGGTATGTTTTTCTTGAGTTATTGCACATAACATTGCAAAAAGAAAGAAATATTTCAATACATCGAAGATAAACTTTAATTTTAAGTAAGTTTTTTGACGTGATCCCGACATCGTATGAAAAAAACGAAGGGCACACTAACGATAGCCCAAAGTCTCAGCTACAACATATTAAAATCTGGGAAAAATTCACCAAAGCATAAGTGAGCTAGTGCTCGAAAAAGATAGTCATGTCAATTTTCACTTCCAGAAAAACTGCTCTCCCATAGAGATAACACGTAAACTGGTCAAATTTTACAAGGATACTTTCAATCCATATTTACGAGGTGATGACGTCATCCAATCAAAAGTTCGTAATTATAAATATGAAAGAACATTAAGTAAGCTACAACATACTGAAAGTTAGGTGAAATTCGGCAAAGGATAAGTGAGATACGCTCGAGTGAACTTGAATTTTGATGACGTCATTTTGAAAATTTACTTTTTTTACTTTTTTAAGAAATTTGATATCTTTTAATCATTTTTTCAGTATCGCCAACCCATGAAATGATATGTACAACTCATCAGCTTTCAAAATATGTAAAGAAAATGGGGGGTCACCGTCCATCCTGACGAGTAAAATCGGATTTAAATTTGGCGGTTTTTTTGGCATTGTTGCACTGTATATCGCCATTGACGCGCGCGCGGAATTTCAACTTTGACGGGCCCGTATGACGTCATATTGAGTCGGATCGACTTGAAACTTGGTAGAAACATTCTTTGACATTTCAGACATCCGATACGTGTGAAAAAACGGGAAATTTCTATTGCATATGATCTGTGCGTGCGTATATGCGCACGCGCGTACGCGTCCGTCGATTTTTTCTGAAATACTCCAAATGACCTGAAACGTGTGCAAAACAATTTTGAGCTCGATTGGAGCATGTTAAAATTTCAACGCGCGCGTACGCGCTCGTTTACTATGAACGTGATTAAATTTTATGAAATATATCAATAGAGCTTGACTTGAACTATATGATATATAAATTTCATTGAGAAATTCCATTCCATTAATGAGATACGAATGTGAACGTGTTTTCAGATAATGACGTCATAGTGACGTCATGGTTGACTGATCACAGTGATACACTAGATCTGTCGTCCTTATGACGTGATACATATATGGTATCAGTTTAGAAGTGATAGGTGAATGACTTTTTGAGTTAACCTCTACACAACATTTGAGGAGAAAGAAATAAAGAAGAAGAAAGAATCCGTACAGATACAATAGGTGATCCGAGAGGATACTCGGATCACCTAATAAAAAGAGAATTTCACAAAACTTTACTTTTTGAATAAAGTGCACAGTTCTTCGACTTGCTACTGACGTATGTTAAGGGTAATATTATTCCCCCTGCCTTCTGAAAGAGAGAAGTCGAGTGTTCTTTTGTTATGGGAGAAAAATGGAAATATGTTGAATTTTCTTTATTCTTTCTTTATATCATTGTACTCATGTGACATCACAAGATATAGTAGTCTTTTCATCCAACCGTGACTGAGCAGAAACTTCAAAAATTCATAACTGTTTAACGGATTGTCCGATTTTGCTCAAACTCTCACTGTTGTGTTCTACTAATATTGCTGCATTCACTCAACCCACATGTCTATGAAGGTGAAGTTGTCCTTTAAACTTAAAAATTAGACAACATATACTTCTTCGTCTGTGTAGTTCTAAATAAACTATATATCAGACGTGCATGTTTTATGATCTGAAAGTCAACCTGTGATGAAATGGGTTTGCATGTCATTAACTGTCAGCACCCCAAGAGAATGTGGTGTATACTGATTAGAGTGTTATGTAGAATCATGGAAAGTATTTGCATAATGAAGAGTGTACTGATACAGCTCCTTGCACAGTACAGTGTATGTTACATGTTACTGCATGAACAGGTTACCTTTCAGTTTAGGTTGCAGACAGCAAATTTAAGAGCTTACAATTTCTAAATTGATCAGCAGGCTAAGGGTAGTTAGTGACATGCAAAGATCCACTATGTCTTGGCATACAGCCAAGCAGTCATAATAATGTGTCACTGAAACTCTCAACTATAATTGCTCATGTGACTCATTATTTGACTAGTTTTGCAGCCAAAATTGTGCAATATACACTGAATGCGTTCTTGTTTCTTTCTATAGTTGCCATGTTATGATGTCTTTTGGGTGAGGGAAGCTGTCTTCAGAACAAATGTATAGCATTAAATGATAAAATCTGTTTGGTGTCTGTTTGTATACGTGTGTGTGTACTTCTTACAACTAGAGGGAAAATGAAAATATAACATGGGTAGACTTTTAAGTTTTTGTCAGTGTTGTACAATATTCCTTACTTGATAATGTAGGCCTACATGTTGTATGTGGAAAGGGAATGATGATACAGAAATTTAGGTGATGGTGCACTGTCCCATTGCCTAATACATCGCTAGTGGTCCCATATACTCATATTCATGTTGGGATCATCACAAGTTTTTGATAACTTGTGTACATGGTCTGCTACTTGCATGCAGTCATGCTAGTCGATATATAAATGTATGTACATTGTGTACTATATCAGAAATCAAATCAAGATTGGACTTGAAGGTCCTGTTTACCTTTGGGAGCAGTGATTTAAAAAATGTCCAAGATATCACATTTGATGCATAGAATGTGTAGGTCTGTTGTATCATAAAACATCCTACTATACAACATTTTTGCAATAGAGCCTAAAATATAAGGAGATATCTGTATTTTTCTCATTAAACCATAACTGTAGATGGTTTAGTCTGGAAATATTTTTTGTATACATGTAACTATTGTTCACATTTTGTGTATTTAACAATACTTACACTGTAACATCGATTACACAGATACTATTCAAATTTTTACAGTGGCAGTAACTATCCCTAACTCACATTTTAGAACTAAAGGACTAATGCTGGGTTTTTGTTTCTTCTGCAAATGGTAAATTATGCCTTCAAGTTATTTTCTCTCTAGTAAGGGTTTGTTTGGTTTTTTTTTTAAAGAAATCATCAAGTGTCACTAATATGACAAACTCAGTTAGTCTTTATGCAAGGTGGTCAGTTTGTCAGATACATGATGAAAGTCCTTCATATTTTCATATTTTGTTAATTCTCGCATTATGCAGTGCAATGTAAAAATCAATCTAGCTTGATTATCTTTAATATTTGAATTAAAAAGATACTGTAATTTGTCCCATGCTTGATGGGTGTACATAACGCGTGAAGAGAAAATCTTTTTATTTTTAATCCCACGATGCAACTCTCCACATTACATTGGCGTTCTTTTTTTTTTGTTTTAATGCAGGCTATCTTTTTCCCTTTTTTCTCGCTTTTTTTTCCAACCAAGAACTGAGTCTTGATTTGTCTACTCTAATGCTCTATAAACTTAGAATATGATACTGCTGATATGATAGCAGATCAATATGATTGTAGTTGAATTTTGATTATTGAGTTAAATTATTGGAAATCTCATCACCAGTAAAATGTTTTACAAGATTTGGCATAATGACTGTGGCAATCATTTTATCATAGTATCGTGTAATGATATACAAATTTGTCACTACCCCCCCCCCCCCCCCCCGTGATGACCTGAAATGTCATTTCAACTCCAGCCAGTAAATGACCCCTAACAATACTTTCCACTTCCAGTGAGTCATCGACCTTCATCATCCATTGAGTATACATTACTGTATGTACATCTAGCCCCATCTAATTTACAACCAGGCTGAGTCCAACCCAAACATCATGCTCTTCCCCATTGATTAAACTTAGAATTGTTGTTGAATCCAAATCCAAGAACACTACCTCCTTTCTAAAAACTAGTCTCGCCTTTGCTTCTACAACAACCAAAGTTCTCTAATATGAAGACTCCACCCCCATTCGCCCATGCACCCTTTCATAGTGTGTCAACTGTGTGTCTAATTCAATGTATGAAGAGAATTGCATCATTTGAGTGGACTTGCATTCTGAAGCTTGAAGAAAGAGATCATGCCAGAAACCACCTCTCACATAAACTACACTTGAAAAATGGTACATTACTAGTGTATGTGCCACGATATTTCATTGAACGTGCACCCACTCTCTATAAAACTAAACCAATCCCAACACAACAGTGAAACATACTAGTATGTGCTTGTGTAAATCTTATCAATTTTGTATAGGGGCTTTGATTACATTTTTTCAAAGAGATACGCACATGAGGGTAAACAGTAAAAAAAGTATTGTGCCAACATTTTTTTCTTCATTTTTGATAGGCAGTGTATGAATGTATTGAACTATTTTTCTTGTTCTTATCCTCTGCAGTGGTGTTTACTGGGAGAAAGGACTCAGCAGAATCAGAGAATGGGGAACAAGGAAGGAAGATTCAAATCAGGCTGTCTCCCTCTACCACCGTCAAACAACAGTTCCACACATGCAAGTGTGGCAAGGTGCATGCCAAAACAGAGGTTAGTCTTGTGTGACAGGAGTTTGTGTGGGGAAAGTCAAAGTGAAATGTCACTCTTAGTATACAGGCAGAACATAGATTTCATACACCTGTAGAAATGGAGTGAATTGGAGCCCTTCTGATAGTTATGTTTTAACTTAAAAGTTTGCATGAAGGAATTGAGGAAATGCAGCAAACACAGTGGGTGAAGTTTTGTTAGAATTAGTCATGAGCTTGTAAAGGAAATAAGGTTTTCCATGTTTGATGAGAAAGGATATCTGTTAAATCATGCACAGATCAACTTCTTTGATGATGTCTTAGCTTCATTACTTCCTTGTTATTGGTTTTTTCAAAAATTATGTTCTAATCATCTTCCATCTTTTAACTCTTTATGTGCCACGTTCGCACGTCCGGCTCAGTCGACGGCGTGCCAACTTCGCATATTCTGCTCAACAAACAAAGCCGCCAAAACCGATCGATAAATCGCTAATCCTGCGGTACAATCAAAGCGTTTCTCGCGCTTTTGTTCCTCTCACATACGGCTTGCATTCTATGTGGTGATTGACTATCAGGCGGTGCTCCCAACTAGATTTGCGTGTACATTCTAAGTTTCTGTCACTATTTTATGTGCAAAAATCATGCCTTTACAGTAATGTAGCAACTGGTAATTCAAAAGAAAATTGAAAATAGAATTGTAATACATTGTATATATAGAAGCAAAGTTTGGCATTCCTCTTTAACTTTGCTCACTATTATGTCCAGAAATTTGTAGAAGGTATACAAATTGGAAAAACAGAATTCTTTCTCAAAGCAGGACTACCTTTGTGTCTCAGAATAACATGGCACACAGGGGGTGTCCACCATGGCACATAAAGAGTTAACAATTTATGTGCTCAAGTACTTTATTGGTCTAACTTGCCAGGCTCTTTTATTAGCATCCGCAGATAACCCCCCCCCCCCCCCAAACTTGACATGATATACCAAGCCCACTTGGGTGTAGTAGTAGTAGTGTGCCTCAGTCCAACAGGAAGGCCATTGTGAAACAATGGGAATTAGGGGGATTAGGGGATTAGGTAATCTCTATTCATTGGTGGTTGGTTGCCAGCAGACTAGGGAGGTGTTTCCCACCTCCCTGCAGATACACTGTATCTCTGCCAGCCAGTGTGCCTACCAATCGCCAAACAAAGAACAGTGATGATTAAATGAAGTGTATGCTGTATCGTCATCATCTTAATCATAATAACAATGAATAAAACAAGTAATAAATAATGGTATTTCTAAGTTTATAGTCATATCTATATCATATCAAAGGTATACTCTAAATGATAAATTGGTGCAAAGGGTTTACTGTAATCAGAAAATTATTTCTGAAGATGAAAGTTTTGTAACAAATAATGTCTGTCTCAACATGAGGATAAATATGAATCTGTAACGTTTTGTATATTGTTTCCATAGTTTAGGAAAAAGAAGAACAGTCAGATCTTGCATTCTGTTTTGTGCTGGTGTCAAATTAAGCAGCAAAGGTTAAGAGTGATCAGTTATTTGCTGCTGCCTGATGAATTGGAACCTAAGTTTAAAAAAAAAGGTTTTAGATTTTAGATTGTTAATGCAGAATTGATAAATAAAACGATTCAGGATTTTTTGCCCCAGCCTTTTGTCTGTCCCATTGCAAGAGCAGTTTAATTTAAGTTCATCCTTACTTGACAGTTTCTGAATTCTTTTCTGTGTCTGTTTGACAGCCAAAGGACGTGGTCGATGGATGGAATAGACTTCTGAGAGAGGGACGCAAGTGTCACGAAAACAACCTCCGCATCATCGTCTTTGCTCCTCTACTCTACAATCGTAGCACACTGGCCCCCAAATGGCAGAAATGGATGAGAAAACAAAACCTCATCATCGATGAGTAAGACCAGCTAGATACCAACTATCCCTCTCTCCTATCTTTTCATCTCCTTCTGTGGTACCTCAACCTCCAGCCCTTTTAGCTATCACTATTTGCCTTCCTTACACTCTCCCTACTATTTTTTCCTCGAACATGAGATGAAAATCAGTCACACAGTCATCTCATTTTGATTGGTGCTGGGAGAAACATGTATTGACATCTTCACTCCAAGAAGGCAAAACCCAGACCCCTCTCTCCAAGCAGTCAAAACCCAGACCCCTCTCTCCAAGCAGTCAAAACCCAGACCCCTCTCTCCAAGCAGTCAAAACCCAGACCCCTCTCTGCAAGCAGTCAAAACCCAGACCCCTCCATCCAAGCAGTTAAAACCCAGTCTGCCTATTCCAAGGTCCTCTTTGGCTTGTGTACAATCACTATTTGAGCTTTACACAATGGCCCAAGGGCTACAGCTGCCCTCCATAAAGGGGATAGGCTAGTACAATGTTAACAGAAGATTACTCATAGAAAAGGCTGTTCTACAACAATAGGACAAAGAGACTAAAAGACAGGATTATTACAAGAGGTGACATCAAATTCCTAAACTGCCAGGGGATGATAAAGACAGTGAATTTGGGCAAAAGACACCATAAGGGTAAAGATTAAATTGGGAAAAGGGCACAATAAAGGTGACAATTACTGCTGTATCAGTGACCATGTTCTAAAAGCTAAAACCAGTGTGTCTTTGATCTCACACTCCCTAGTTTGTGTTGGACTGTCTAGCCAACATCTGACAATAGGACATTGACCTTGACTATAAGCTACGTGTACCTAGAGCAGGAAGAGTCCTTGACCTTAAAGGCATAATTCACCATTTGCAGATGACAAAAAAACACCAGCTTTAATGCTTCAAACTAGTTCTGAAATGTGAGTTAGGGATAGAAACAACCACTGTAAAAATTTGAGCCAGTATAATCGATGTTAAGTATTGTTAAATATACAAAATGTGAATAGTGATTTAGAATCAAAATGTTTGCAGACTAATCTGTCTACAGTTACGGTTTATTGAGAAATCTCCTTATATTTTAGGCTTTGTTGTGAAAATTGTATATGATAGGATGTTTTCAGGGTTCTCGCCAGGAATTTCTTCACGCTTGTCGGCATTTATGCGCGCTGTTCTGGGGGTGGGTACGGGAGGGGGGTTCCCCCTCCCTTGCGAAGCGCGGAAGCCTTCGCTAATGCTCAATACAACACAGATAAATGGCCGCTAAAATGCCACTAAATGCGACATTTTCACGGAGATGTAATGAACGTTGTGAGGGGCATATTCTCACAGAAACAATGCAGAAACTCCATACCTTTTGTTAGCGGCAGTTCCTAAATAATAAATGAAAGAGAAGTAGGTGCCGATGGTGGAGGTTCCGATTTCTTTTAGGCCTTTCCTGTTTCACTGTTGCAATAATTAGCCGCCTCTGCATCGCAACAACGCGCGCCGTGTTGCTTTCTCGCCGTCTGCTCGACCATGTGGTAGGCCTATTGCATGCAGATGCGCGAGAAGCAATCGAGAACTTTCGGGACATCGTTGCACTTTCCTTTCTGGGTATACTGCGGTAGTTTGGCCGTGACATCAAAGAGATATCGTACAAAAATGTAATGATGGTCATTATTCCGAAGGTTTGTTTAATCATAAAATGAAACGATTCATTACTGAGTACTTCGAAGGTTTGTAATCGAAAACAACAGCAACACCAAAGGTCGGTACTACAGATGAATGTTCAAAATAAAACTGATTTCGTTCGAAGATTAACAAGCATTTTTTCTTTATTATTTTCCGATCAATGAACCTTCAGAAAGGAATCTATCATCTATCATCGTTATTGTTTCAGAATAACAAACCTTCAGAATAAGAAAACACCCTTTTGGGGCCGTTGTTGTATTCCGAAATTATACTGGCAGAACATTCGAAATAACAAAACTGATTTCGTTTGGATATAAACGAATATTTTCTCCTTTATAATTTT
Organism: Diadema setosum; assembly: GCA_033980235.1. Classification (NCBI taxonomy): domain Eukaryota; kingdom Metazoa; phylum Echinodermata; class Echinoidea; order Diadematoida; family Diadematidae; genus Diadema; species Diadema setosum. The sequence continues at coordinate 35,362,258 of CM067070.1, forward strand.
TCTATTAACAGTCATTCAGAATTAAAAATGTAGAGTATTATTTTGCCATTATTCTTTCGGAGTAACGAACCCTGAGGGTAAGAAAACTGTAACCGTTTTCATTTCTTCTTTATCGTTTTCCGATTAACGATCGTTCAGAATTAAGAATCTAAAGTATTATATCGTAACCATATTGTAACCGTTTTGGGGCCGTCGTTTTATTCTGAAATTTCACTGACGGAAACGTTTGAAATAACAAAACTGCAGATTTCGTTGTGAAATGAACGGACATTTTTTAAAATCATTTTTGGATTAACGAACCTTCAGAATAAGGAATATAGCATTATTTTTTCATTAATCTGTCGGAGTAACGAACCCTAAGAGTAAGAAAAGTGCAACTGTTTTTTAGGCAGTTTTATTCCAAATTTCACTGGCAAAACATTCGAAATGACGCACTGATTTTGGTTTTGAAATTTACGGACATTTTTCTTTATTCAATTTTCGATTAACGAACCTTCAGAATAAAGAATCTATTATCATTTCATCATTACTACTTCTGTCGGAATAATAGACCCTGATAGAGTATGACAACACGCTGTTTTGTGCCGTCGTTTTAATCCGAAATTTCACTGACAGAAACGTTCGAAATAACAAAACTGATTTCGTTGTGAAATGAACGGACATTTTTTCTTAATCATTTTTTTTGATTAACGAACCTTGAGAATAAGGAATATAGCATTATTTTATCATTAATCTGTCAGAGTAACGAACCCTAAGAGTAAGAAAAGTGCAACTGTTTTTTGGGCAGTTTTATTCCAAATTTCACTGGCAAAACGTTCGAAATGACGCACTGATTTCGTTTTGAAATTTACGGACATTTTTCTTTATTCAATTTTCGGTTAACGAACCTTCAGAATAAAGAATCTACAATTTATTATTCCATCATTACTACTTCTGTCGGAATCACAGACCCTTAGAGTACGAAAACCCGCTGTTTTGTGCCGTCGTTTTATTCCGAAATTTCACTGGCAGAACGTTCAAAATAACAAAGCTGATTTCGTCGTGAAATGAACGGACATTTTTTCTTAATCATTTTTGGATTAACGAACCTTCAGAATAAAGAATCTAGCATCATTTTATCATTAATATGTCGGAGTAACAAAAAAAAATGAATCTTGGTGGCGATAACTGATGCTGGTGTAGAGAAAAACAAAGACAGCTCGCTCAAAAGATGCTTCCTTCTTTCAGTTTATTTTCTCCCAAGTCATTCCTATCGTTCTCCTCCCATGAACCCCTGCCATGCACGGACGATGAACAAAACAAAATGTTACCGATGCTGCAATAAAAAAAAAAAGAAAGAAACACGTCCTCAAAGCAAATTATCTACACTTTTCAAGTTGAACAAATTGATGTTCGTATTGAAGAATAAAAAAAAGCATGACCTCAAGCAGTGGGGAAACTTGATATCATGGCTTGTGGAAATTTCCATGAAATTTCCACGAAAGCCAGGTGTTAGATAAAGAATGTCGCGCGTACTGCCACCTTGCTTCAGTGGTCGTAAACAGCGTGTACATGGCATGTAAACCAACTGGGAACATTGATGAATGATCATCATTTATTTTCTGCCCGTGAAGGCCCCCTAACCCACCTTTTAACAAACCAAGCCAGAAGCACGTGGAGCATTACGTATACGTTGAACTTGAAAGACCATCATGACAGAATTACTATAAATTTCGGCCCGGAGAAGGAAAATGGAATATTCACGAATGACGTTTACAAATCCATAGAAATTGAAAAGGCTAAAATGGAATGCATGGCTTTTTAGATTAAAAAAAGAATAACACACTGAAACTACCAAAACCTAAATAACAATTTGCATTTGCTTACTCTAGGGAGGTGGAAGAGAGAACTTCCACCTCCCTGCTTACTCCATCACACATTCTTTTTTCTTTTCTTTTTTTAACGAAAAATGGAGTTAATTTTCTCTCTGCGGCAATGCTTTGAACGCGCCTAATTTTGCGTCATTGCCGATGGCCAGCTTCCTAAAGAATTGATACGAATCCTTTCAAATATACGAAACAAAGTCTAAAGATCCTGGATCCTGGCGGTGAATTTCGGTGGTATTATAAATCCTGCTCACTATCAAAATTTAATCATCTGTTCCTTGCGCCATTTTACCAATCAACTGTTCCTGAAAATTTCATCCTAATCTGTTCCCAAATTTTTACTTATTTTGCGAATAGAGAGACAGACAGGCAGACAAAGTAACAAACAAACCAAAGCAGCAAAAAAAAAAAAAAAAAATACAACCTTTGGCAGAGGGGGGCATGCATTTCATATCGTTTGTTTTTGCGTAACCCGACAACAAGCGTGACAACAAGCGAGCACGTGTCAGCCTTCCTCAGCCTCCCTCGGCCTCCGACCCTCTCTTCCCGTCCTCTCTCTTCCTCTCACAATACAGTACATTGTACACTGTACCGTTGTACACGCAGGCGGCTGTAAGTGGCCGGCTGGGTGCTTGTGCATGTGTGTGTGGATCCCAAATCAGAGCGCATGTGAGTGAGCAAGTGTGTGATGTGGTGTGTATCATATCAGCAGGGAGGTGAGACCTCCCTGGTATCAGCGTACGTCGCTCTGTTGAGCCGCGTTGTTGTGATCGGTGCGGTGACTGCGTGGGTAAATTTTTGCGCTTGTATAAGTATGTAAACTGCTGCTGCTTTCAACATCTAGCTTCTTTTCTAGCCAGATAATAAAGACTGAAAAAGGCGAGAAATTGGTCCGAACTTAGCTCGTCAAGCAAGTTACCCTTGTCGGCAAGTTAACGCGTGGTGTTACCCTTGTCGGCAAGTTTTACCCTTGTCGGCAATTGCTTCTTCAAACCGCACGCTTGTCGGGGCCGACAAGGGTGATATACGCTGGCGAGATCCCTAGTTTTGTGATACAACTGACCTACACCTCTGCATCAAATGTAATAACTCTTTAAACATTTTTTAAAACACTGCTCCCAATGGGAAACAGTACCTTTAACAATCTGTTGCTTCCTTCCTTCTCTCTTCCCTTTCTAGGGTCTTCTATCCTGTAATATCAGTCCGTTCAAGGACAACATACACATGGTGTTGAATACTGCACACATGTCTATTACAGTTACATCAGCATGCAAACTTTCAAAGAACACATGACCGTAGTGAATATTGGAAGTAGAAAATTCACGTGGTGTGTGTAGGATGAGAGATTGATCTTTTTACCTTTGCTCAACCCAGCCATAGATTGCAAGAATAGCATAGTCATTGATGAAAAAAACAAGGGGGAAAAGTGAATCCAAATGAAGCAAAAATGTTAACAAAGCTGAGGATGTAATCTTATTTTGAAGTCTACTACATTGTCACTTCACTGTTTCAAATACCTAGTTATAAGTTCACTGGTTTGTCAATTAAATTTAATAGCTGATACAGATTTTTGCTCAATATGCTGCTGATATGACCTTTCGTGTAAGTGCTGATTGTTGCTTGTAAGGTCACTACATTCTTTGTTCTGCTCAGTAAACTTTAGCCTTTTGCCAAGGCCCTCTTGCTTTATGGTGATGAGCGAATTGGAAATGAAGTGAGCCCAGCTAAGTGCGTCAGCGCGAGGGCCTTTTGAGATCTGATTTGCATCCTTATGTTAGCCCTCTGAATTACCTGTGAATTTGCTACCCGCATTCGGTGTCAAAAATCAACCAATTTGTGTGTCTGTCTGCCTAAGCCTGATCTGCATACGGCGAATGCATGCGAACAGGCCAGACAACACCAAGAGGAAGGATGTGGGAAGTGCATCATTCCATTGGTTGACCTGGGCCCCATTTCATAAAGAGTCTTTGCTGGAATGACTATTGTCATGGTAACGACAAGAATACAGCTTCCTGATTGGCTGTTTGCTGTGGAAAGTGGTCATTCCAGCAAGAGTTGTCATCCTAACATCTTTTATGAAATGGGGCCCAGATCCTGTTGGTATGACTATTCATAAGGTTCATTTGTTATGAATTTAATAATATGTGAAGCAGATCTCAAAAGGCCCTCAGACTGTTTTGCTCTGCTTGGCTCACTTCACGTACCCGACATAGCCATCATAAAGCGAGAGGGTCTTGACAAAAGGCTAAGTAAACGGATGAAACATAAGAATCACCAGAAAATTGTGACGAATAGGTGACCCGCTATAACAAAATGATCCTAAAGTCGGGCGAGGTCGATTATTTGAAAATTACATGACACAATTCCCTAATCTTTCTGCTTTAAATTGATATATAACACATCCTATAAAAATAATCGGCTGCGGAGATATCAATGTTTAAAAGAGAGCATGTCGAGACGTCTGGGAAATCACTGTTTCTAAAAAGCGCCCTAAAAGTTCTCCTTGCGACGCAATCACGATCAAGGGACACGCAAGTCCAGTATTCACCTCCGGACAATAGAAGGTAAGCCCTAGCAACCCCCGAAATGCTCATTCAAACACAGCGTCGGCGGTCTCCTCACCGACCAATCAGTGACCAGGATGCCAGGAGAAGCGGCTGGGCATAGCGCACCGCCAGCACGCACCAGTCGACTGGGCAGTGTGCGAGGTTCACGCTTCAGTAAGCGGCAAGCAGCAAACTGACCAATGAGATCACTCTGGTTGTTGTTAGGGGCGGAGCCTATGTGTGGCGCTCAATCCAAATGTTCGAACCAGTTTCTGCTTTGTTGAAACGCCAAAAAACATGGCCCAGAAAAACGCTATTTGTTGGTCTTTCCTTTCATCATTTTGCTTCAAAATTTTGACAGATGACAGAAGACATGTCAGACTCCAATAATATGTCAAATTCAGAAAATCGTAAGTTTTGACCAATTTTGATGCTCTGACTTCAAACTTGATTTTCACGGCTTCGACCGTGCGCGACTTTAGGACCATTTTGTTGTAGCGGGTCACATATACATCTAAAAAGACACAGTGCACAAGTTTCTCCTCCCAGCTAGCGTGTCATGGAAATGATGAGATATCGATTTGTCTTTCCTCAGCTCAACATCAACTGAAGGAAAGAGAGCAGCCTTCAGCAGACTCGATGAACTTGAAATCATTTTTGAGTTCACCATCAATTATTTTAAATTGGTGAGTACACTGCAACATGCAAAACTTCAACTTAAAGGCATAATTTACCATTTGCAGATGAAAGCATTAGTGCTTTAAAATAGTTCTAAAATGTGAGTTAGGGATAGAAACAACCACTGTCAAAATTTGAATCCGTATAATCGATGTTAAGTGTTGTTAAATACACAAAATGTGAACAATAGTTATAATAAAAATGTTTCCAGACTAAACCGTATACAGTTACGGTTTACTGAGAAAAACCCTGATATCTCCTTATATTTTAGGTTTTATTGCAAATATTTCATATGGTAGGATGTTTTATGATACAACGGACCTACACATATGCATCAAATGTGAGATCTTGAACATTTTTGAAATCACTGCTCCCAAAGGTAAACTGGACCTTTAAAAGATTATTGCATGTGTTTACGTGTTGCGTTTTATCCAGCTATGGGCAATAATGATTCCACTCAAATATATGAATTCAATACAGATGTTTTTATTCCCAAACTTTGAACTCAGTAAAAAGACTTATAAAAATTGTGTAATCAGAAATATATAGGGTTCATGAGCAAATGTGCACAGAAAATACCAAAACATTAAACCATTTCAGCAACTCATAGGTTACATGTACCTGTCGTATAACATTTTGATTGCTTTTCGGTACACATTTTATCTTGTGTTAATGACTGAAAACGAAAAACTACATAGGCATCCAAGATGCAGTACTCAGAATTGCTCTGTATTAGAAGAGAAGTATTCAAGTGAACACCTGATATGTGTTCACACTATCATCTGAAATGTATCAAAAATTGTCTCTCCTGAAATGTATCAAAAATTGTCTCTCCTGAAATGTGTTCATATTCTCTCCTGTAATATGTCATAGTATAAAGTGTATTCACATTCCCTCTCAAATTGTGTTCATTCTCTCACCTAAAATATGCTAACGTCCCTCTTAAAAATGTGTTTACACTTTCACATGAAGTGTGTTGACATTTCTACCTCAGATGTGTTCACATTCTCACCCTAAGTCTGTTAACATTTTCACCTGAAAATGTATTCACATGGTCCCCTGAAATACATAACATTTGCATTATCTCTTGAAGACGTGTTAATAGCTGTACTCTCATCTAAAATGTGTTTACATTTTCACTTAAAATTCTGTCTGTTCCCTGTTTTCTTAACAGGTGCAGCAATCAGACTTCCAGTCTGTCACACAGCTGATGGAGGAAGTAGAGAGGGTAGGTGGGATGACATCAACTTAAAGGGATATTATAGGTTTTGGTTGAGATGGAGATTCAGATTTTAACTTTTGGTGAGATAGTCAGAATCTACTTCTGAAATATATAAGAAGATATAAATCTTAGAGGAATTCAAAATTCATTTGATGAAAATCAGTTTCGAAATGGCTGAGATACCCAAAAAAATATGGAAAGAAAATTGTCCTAATAAAGGGTGGGTCCTACCTTTTATTACAACCTCTTTGTTTTTGGATATCTGAGGCATTTCAAAATCAAATTCCATCTATTAAATTTGAATTCCTCTTAGAATCATATGCTCTACTATATTTTATAAGAGCTTTCTCATTATCTTACAAGAAAAGTTGGAAACCTGAAACCCCATCTCAATCAAAACTATATACCATCCCTTAAAAGATCCGGTAGGGTAGAAAAACTGTGATATTGGAAGAATAGCCAGACTTGCATGTACATCAGAGAATCCCCATAACATATCATCTACAGTAAATACGCAGCATACATGCAACCTAAGAATCTTGAATGGAGTTGACCATTAGTGATGAGCATACTGTATAATGCTTTGGTGCAAATATATGCTGAAGGGCAGTTGTATTCTAACAGGTGTGTACTCTTGTTGGTAGTGAATGGAGAATGATTTGATAATGCCAACTCTCTCCCCACACTATCAGTCTGTAAAGTGTGCAGAGATCTCAAGAACTGTAAAAGTGGAAATTTTTGCGGTGTCGAAATTTTTGCGCAGTTCGCACAACCAGAAAGTAGCACGAAAATAAAAGCATGCGGTTATCTTTGCTTGCCATATATGTTCCAGTTGTTGATGTCTTGATTCTGCGGAGTTAAAAACACGCAAAACTCTTCTTACCTGGCTGAGCGCAATAAAATAGTCGCGTGAAAATATTCACGTTAACGGTAAGGTGACTTTGCTCATCCAAGATGATGTGTGAACAATGATGTTTTCATTATATACTGTAAACGTGGAAATTTTTGCGGTACATTAATTTTCGCGGATTTCGCGCTACGTTCGGCTAGCGCGAATTCAAAAACGTGCGAGTATATCTTCGCAATTTTCTATGGACATTTTGAACGGCCTGAATTGTGTGCGCTTCGTCGATGATACTGCTACGTAGTACAGACATGTTTACGCTATAGCAGTATCATCGCACGCACCGCACGCACTGAGCCCATGGCCGATTGGTGTGCTACATCTCCGCTACTACAGTAGGCCTACTAGTACTACAGTACATAAATACACATGAACTACGTAGTTGAGCGCTTGTACTCGCACTCGCGCCGCTCACTACGTCGCTTACTAAGTATCGTACACTGGCACCGCTGGATGAAAACAGCGACTGTGTATTAACCCGCTGCGGAGTGTGAATTTAAGAACCCGCAAATATGTTTTCGAGCCGCTCAGCGCGAAAAATTAATCACGCGAAAATATTGACGTTTACAGTAGTGTAACACTTGATGAGATGAATTCTTGAATGTCGTGTAATGAGTAATTCTGGCTGATAAATATTCAAAATGACATAGTAGTATATCAATAGCATGTAACATTCAGATAATTTTTGTATGGAGTCTTGATGTTGTTTGTTGTTTTTTCTTTCTTTACAGAATGAAGAGTTTGCTGATGCTCTGAAGGTCGCCAAAAACAACTCTTATTCCAAAAACTTTTTGTGAGTACCGTTTAGAAACTATCTCTTGCGTGTAGATTAACGCTAATTTCCTGTCTTGTTAAGGACAGTATGACATAGAAAAGTAATTTTTAAAGAGAATCTCAGGATATGATTCAAAGCCATGACTGCAGACATGTGAGGTAACAAAAGGAAGAGTGAAACCATTTCTCTTTGACCCAGTGTATATCCTAGTCTGTGTGTAAGATCCTTTGAGATGGACCAATTGGGATTGTGTACCACTCTTTCTCAACAGGCTGTCTACTGTAAGACACAATATTTTTGCGGCACGAAAATTTCGCGAATGGGAGCCAACAGCCTTTTTCGTGGCATGAATTTTTTTGTGAGTTGCCTCTAACATTCAATGCGTATAGTGAAGACAAGATCTTCAGCGTGCATATTCATTTTGTGAAATTCGACTCTTGCAAAATTCACAAAATTAAAATGTAGGGGAACATTCCTCGTTTGTGCAGTATTCCCTGAACTTTATTCTATCAGAGTTGAACTGTTGTATAATTCTCTCACACTATGACCACCCTTATCTCTGCAGTGTCATCAGAGGAGATGAATTAACCTGTGCCATACTGAATTATGAAATGCCCATTGATTTAATACACAGGCCACCAGGTTCCTTTACGGAATGGGTTAAAAGGATGTGTAGTATGCACCTGTTGAAAAGTAAAACAAAGTGATACTAATAAGAGGTGGGTCCCACCTTTTATTAAGATTTCTTTGTTTTGGCGATCTCAGCATTTCAAAACCACTTTTCATGAAAAAATAAAATTGAATTCCCTGTTAGAATGATAATTATGCTCTTTTATATTTCATAAGAGGTTTCTTATTATCTCAACCACAAAAAATCATCATCAAAAAACATTGGAAACACCATCTCAACTGAAACTGTACCATCCCTTTAACTTGTGCATTATTTGAAGAGTTTGTTTGCAAAAACCGATAAGTCCATATTTGTCAAATGGAGATATTTGCGATTAAAGGTCAAGAAAAATAAAGAGAATAATAAGAAAATTTTTGCTTCTTTTGACCTTAACTTCAAAAATATACCTTTATATGTAGTGTCCAATATATCATTTGAAAGGTATTATTTTGTACTTTATGACAGAGACCGTACTTCAAAATCTTCAAAAATGGACTTATCGGTTTTTGCAAACAAACTCTTCATTTGTATATTGTTACCTAGACCAAATAATAAAATCCTTGTCATTTATGATTTTTGTTTGGTTTCTTGCTGACAGTGACAATGTGAGGACCAAGAAAAAGCTGCCAGAGAATAACACAGTCAGGCTTCTCATTCTAGTCACACTCAAGCACTGTAAGTATAGGGATCAAAGTTCATAGGTCAAGGTTCATGAATTATCAGTTCTATAGAAAAGAATGACTAGAGATTTATGCTAGGGTATGAGAATTCATCTGTTGAGAAGTGCAAGGATGTTTGCATTCTGCAAGATCTTGTCAGATAAAATACGTCTGTGTCAAACATCGATAACACAAAGGGAAATCAAGGATCAGTTCTCAAGATTAAAAAAAACGATGAATGCTCGCTGTTCCAAGTGAGGACTGCTGAAAATTTTCTGCGTTGGATTGTCTAAAGTGAAATATTTTTCTATCTTTCTTCCTTTCTTTCTTTCTTTCTATCCTTTTTTTTTTAGCTGTGTTTTACTCTTTGTGTGTAGTCCAGTTAAAGCATGCATCAGCATGGCAGACCTCTCAACCATTCTTAATTTGGAGCAAAGAATTTTAATTTTGACCATTCCTGGCTGTTTTAATACTGTAACAGTTGAAATTTTTGCGGTGTTGAAATTTTCGCGCATTTCGCGCAGTCAGAAACTAGCGCAAAAATAAAAGCATGCGAATATTTTTGCTTGCCATATGTTCCTGTGCGTGATGTCTTAATTCCGCGGAATTAAAAACACGCGAAACTCTTCTTACCCGGCCAAGCGCGAAAAATTAGTCGCGCGAAAATATCCACTATTACATTAGGAGTTTCCTATTTTTCTTGATAACGTTAACACCACACACTTCTATGCAAGCTGATCTTTCTCTCTTACTGTGGAGCACTTTCTTCCAGTCTGAAAGGTTCAGACATCTGGTAAGGACTTTATGACTTTCATGCCTCCAACAAAATTATTTTTATTATAGGTCTTTCCCCTATATAGACATAGCCTGGTATGTTTAAATTTGATGGATGTTGTTTGGTACTCTTCATTTTAAATGCGTCGATCTATGCACCTACTGTAACTCTGCAAGTTTGATAAGTGAGTGTACAAGTGAACCTGAGATAAGGAAACAAATACAAATCTGGCTAATAACATTCCTTTGTTGTCCATTTTTTGTTTCAGACTGGCAGTATGTCCATCACACAGTGGTCCACAGAAAAGATATTTTGTCTACGCTCATGAAACTAAGCGACGCAGATGAGAAGGTAAAGAGGTTCTTCTTGTTTACTTTAATCAAGCAGAATTAATCAGTGAATACCCACCTGTCTTGTCATTGAAACTCGTGCAGAACCTGTGATAGTAGTATGCCCCTTATACTGTATACGCTGTTATTTTTGCATGCAGATATTTTTTTGCGCGAATGAAGAGGTCATAGACATTTTTGTGAGATGTTGTTTTCGCGAATGGATACAGATGCTAACATAAACGTGCTATTATCCTAGCGCATGGAGACATTTTCACGTGTTTTTAAATTCATGAAATTCGTGGATATAATAGCTTATGCAATATACAAATAGTAAGTGTTCACACAAGTTTGATGATAAAAGATTTAGTGAGATGAATGTTAGAGGTGCTCTACTCAATGAAGCGAAGCGGAGACTAGAAGTATGCCTCATCTTTTAAGTCCAAAGTCTTGTTCTATTGTAAGAGTGAAGACCATATAGTATGCTTGTTTTATACAACAGCTCCGACGTCCATGATTGTGGTGCATACTGATGCTTGAATACAGCTCAGAAATGGCAACCGTTTCTCTTCCTGTGAAAAGCAACTGGTTGTTTATTGCAGTAAGGCACAGTCAAACACAAAATCATGTTTTGTTTTTTGTTTGTTTGGTTTTTTGTCCATCCGTCCATTGATCTGCCCCAGATCTGTATCTCCTTTAATTTGCATGAATTCTTCCATACAAAGAAAACTGTTGTAGGTTATGATGCTGTCATTGTTAGTTTCTTGTCTTTGTTTTTTTTTTTTCCATATTATCTGTGTTTATTGAAAGCCCCTAATTGTTTCTTGCTGATATCTTTTGTTTGTTCCCCAGGAAATGAACAATTTAAAAGACAAAGGCAACAACTTAGTTCATAATCGGAAGTTCCGCGATGCATACGGCATGTACACCCAAGCACTGAAAATTGGGTAAGAACTGCAGAGTCAAGGCTTTCTCCTTTTTTTGTTTTTTTTTCTTGTGAGCATCAGCATCATTAATGCAGTGGTATATGCAGATAGCAGAGCATTTTCAAGTGAATGTCGTTAGAATTCCTAAAAGGCAAGTTAAAGCTTGTCATCTGTGTTATGTTTCACCACTATTTGTGACCCTTGAATCAAATTAAAGGAAGGAATTATAGTAACATAAAGAGAGACCTATTTATGGGTATTTTGTATCATATTTTGACAGTCGGTGGAAAGGAACATTTAACCCTAATCAGGCTGGGCTTTTTAGCTCACCTGAGCCAAAAGCTCAAGTGAACTATTGCGATCGCCCTTCGTCCGGCGTCCGGCGTGCGTCGTCCGGCTTCCGGCGTCTGTCGTCCGTCATCCGTCGTGCGTAAACTTTTTACATTTTCATCTTCTTCTCGAAAACCCCAAGACCGATTTCCATCAAACTTGGCAGGTAGCATCCCTAGGGGGTTAGGAACTCACTTTGTTAAAATCGGCACCATGCCCCACCCAGGGGGCCCCCAGGGGGGGCCCAAACCCCCCAAAATTAAGGAATCTGTAAAAATCTTCTTCTCTAGAACCAGAAGTGATAGAGCTAAGTTAATACCATGAGTTAGTACATTGATGACTGTAGTTTCAAGTTTGTTCATGGCAGAATCTGGGGTGCCCCCCCTTGGGACCCAGGGGAGGGGGGTGGGGAGTGGTTCTAATGGGGCCTAAATTGTACATTTTCATCTTCTTCTTGAGAACCCCATGACCCATTTTCACCAAACTTGGCAGGTAGCATCCCTAGGGAGTTAGGATCTCAATTTGTTAAAATGGGTACCATGCCCCACCCAGGGGGCCCCCAGGGGGCCCGAAACCCCCCAAAATGAAGAAATCTTTAAAAATCTTCTCTAGAATCAGAAGTTATAGAGCTAAGATAATACTATGAGTGTGTACATTAATGACTGTAGTTTCAAGTTTGTTCATAGCAGATCCAGGGGTGCCCCTCTTTTGGGGGGGGGGGGGGGGGGGGGGGGGGGTTGGGAAGGTCCAAATGGGGGCCTGAATTGTACATTTTCATCTTCTTCCTGAAAACCTCATGATGGATTTTCGTCAAACTTGGCAGGTAGCATCCCTAGGGGATCAGGATCTCAATTTATCAAAATGGGCACCATGCCCCACCCAGAGGGCCCCAGGGGGCCCCAACCCCCCCAAATTAAGGAATCTTAAAAAATTGGGGCCCTTTTTTTTATACCCCCGCCAAACGAAGTTTGAAGGGGGTATATAGGAATCAGCGGATGGTCGGGCGGTCGGTCCGTTGCAAATCTTGCGTCGCGAACTACTTCCTCAGTTTTCAACCGATTCCCATAAAACTTGGCACAGATGTGTGCCTTGGGTTGTAGATGTGCAAGACATATTTTTTGACAGTACCCAAAAGTACGTTGCCATGGTAACGGCATATTATGGGCAAAAATGGGTACAAATCTTGCGTCGCGAACTCCTCCCACAGTTTTTGATCAATTTTTATGAAATTAGGTACAGATGTTCATCTGAATATGTTAATGTGCAAGACACATATTTCCGCAGTGGCAAAAAGTGCGTTGCCATGGTAACGGCATGTTATTGGTAAAATATAGGGCAAAATGCTTCATGGCAAAACTGCTTCATCAGTGTTCTTCCAATTCTCATGGAATTCATATTGAATGTTTGTCTTAGGATAAAGGTCAGCATGACACATTTCTTGACAGTGACAAAAAGTATGTTGCCATGGTAACAGCTCACATATTATGAGCCAAAATGATGGAAAATTTTGTGTTGCAAACTACTTCTTCAGTTTTTGCCCAATTTCCATGAAACTTGGTACAGATGTGTGCCTTTGGTTGTAGATGTGCAAGACGCATTTTTTGACAGTACCCGAAAGTACGTTGCCATGGTAACGGCATATTAATGGCAGAAGATCAAGGAAAGATCTTGCGGATTTAACTACTTCCTCAGTTTTTTGACCAAAGCTTATGAAATGTGGCACACACCTTGATCTTGGTGGGAAGATGTGGAAGACATATTTTTCGGACGTGTTGGAAGCTGCGTTGCCATGGTAACGGCATATTAATGGCGGAAGATCAAGGAAAGATCTTGTGGATTGAACTACTTCCTCAGTTTTTGACAAAAGCTTATGAAATGTGGCACACACAATAGTCTTGGTGGGAAGATGTGCAAGACATATTTTTTGGACGTGTCAGAAGCTGCGTTGCCATGGTAATGGCATTTAAATGGCAGAAGATCAAGGAAAGATCATTCCTTGGGTAAGACTGTCGTCATGGGGCGGGGGTATTAATCACCTTAAGTGATATTTCTAGTTTATTATACATTTTCATCTTCTACTTGAGAATGCCTGGTCAAATTTTAGTAGAGCTGTGAATAATTTAGATTTAGTGACTGCGTTTGCCAGGCGCAGCTGTTCAACTCACCAACCCAACAGAATTCAGAGAGGCTGCACTCCAACATATCATCATAATGCAGCCTTCTTCTGGTTCCAGTGTCCTGTAAGGAGCCAACCTTATTTTTACTTGCACGGGTTCAACCACTTTTATTGTAAATATGTGGGTTATGATTATGGCACCTCTGCACCCTTGTTGACACACGGCAGGGATTGTTCATCCCGGTATAGCTTTAACGGAGCTGCAGTTTTGGGATTATTTCAACAAGTAACAAGTGATAGGTGAACTTGCGATACTCAGGTGAGCGCTAGACCCGCGGGTCTCTTGTTTGGCTATGCTATATCTGGGGGGGGGGATTCCGCCCCCCCTTCAGATCTCGCCTATGGAACGTGCGATTGCGCCGAAAATCGGCACACGCGACGCCCGCGATGTATTCTATCAAAATGTATGGTTGCTTTCTCCTAAAAATTTTTCTTATATTTTATATTAATTAATTATTGTAATTTATGCATAAAATCAGTTTTGGGCTCTAAATCACTTATTAATGCTCCAATTAAGCTAATTTCTTTTTTAAAATGTTTCTTGTATCATTCTTCTGAGACATAGGATAAAAAAAAAATCTGTATCGAAATTAATTTCTTATGTATTTTATTGTTTTTTGAATTTCTTATGTATTTCTCTGTTTTTTGACCTTTGGTTTTTGTTTGTTTTTTGGCCAAAATTTGTCAGAGACATTTTTCGAGGCATTATTATGCTGAAATAAATTAATTTCGGCCATTCTAAGTGAAGATATGAATTTTTATATGAATTAATTGAAAAAACGCAATTTGCATTGGATTTGTACACAAAATCACGTTTTGGAGCAATTTTGGGGTTGACAAATTTTTTTCGAACGGGCGTTGCGTCATAACGGTACGCGCGGGCGCAACAATTTGGGTCTCAAAAGTTGCGCGATACTTGAAAGAAAAAAGTCATGAAACATCGCGTCGGGAGCTTATCGCGTTGTGAAGATATTGCGCGAAATGTCGGGGGGGGGGGGGGGCGGATTCCGCCCCCCCCCCCAAGCCTGATTAGGGTTAATAGGTTTATCTATTTCATTCTGTTTTTGTCGTTACTGTTTCATTTTTATATCGTCTCCTTTCTTGTCTAGTTTTCTCTCATAATGAGCATCTGTATTCTGATAATGATTACTCATTGTCTATCTTGTACTTTTGTCTAGCTGTCCTCCTTTCTTCTTTCTGTCTGTCTGTTTGTGTCTGTCTGTCTGTCTGTCTGTCTGTCTCTTTCCCTGTCCTTGTGCCAGTAACCATCAATCAAACAGCCATCTTCCACTACTTTGTAACTCCCACTGGTCTATTTTTTTTTCTACTTTGCTGCAGTGTTTTCAACCACATCCTGTACAGCAATCGCTGCCACACCTCCCTCCAGATGGAGAACTTTGTAGATGCCATGTGGGATGCCCGTAGAGCCGTCATCCTCAAACCTGACTGGCCCAAGGTAATCTTTGGCTCTGTCTGCTCAGGGGGACGTTTCTCTCCCAAAGCTGAATACACACTGCAAGGACTTCTCTACTGTGGCATGTATATTAACACCAGTGGAGACTTACATAAGAGTCATGTGATTTGCAGAGAATCATGTGATAGGCAGAGAGTCATGTGATAGGCAGAGAGTCATGTGATAGGCAGAGAGTCATGTGATAGGCAGAGAGTCATGTGACTGGCAGTGAGTCATGTGATTGGCAGGACAATTCTTGGTATCGCCAGTATCTAGATGCCATGCGCAGAGCAGCGTTTCAAAATGCATTATGGGATAGCTCAGGGGACAAACTTGCCCTGGTTTTGGCTGCATATGCACTCAGGTCTCATTCTGTCTTTATCCAGGGGTATATTTTGTTGAAATTTTGTTTTTGTGGAAATGTATTTCATAGCAAAATACAAATGTATCTCATCCACATGGGTTTATAGTCTCTTGCAGTTTCCCACTCTTTCTACGTGTTTTTTTTTTTTCCTCGCTAGGGTCATTACCGCTACGCCCAGGCCTTCTTCGAGCTCGGAGAACTAGACCGTGCCCTCAGAGAGAACAAACGAGGGCAGACTTTATGTGCAGCAGCCAAGACGTCGACAGTCGACCTCAAACGCCAGGCAACGGACTTTGCCATGGAGAGGCACAGACTGATTGAGGAAAAGGAGACCGAGGGAGTGCCGGACCTTGTCAGTGACGATTCCGAGTCTGACAGTGATGGAGAAAGGGTGAGTAGAGTTTATCAGTGAGAATTGCTACTCAGTGATGGAGATAAGGTGAGTAGAGTTATCAGTGAGAATTGTTAACTCAAATACTGGAAACTGACACTTTATTATTGACCAATAAAGTTGTATAGATACAACGGGTTGTATAAAGGGATGACTTATCCCTCCCTCCCCACAAATCAAGAAGAAGTTTTTGACAGTTTACTACATTGACTATATTTTATGTCGTATCCACTGTTGTTGAAAACTAAGTCAAATCTTTATCATACTGTTCAGTCTATGGCATAGTTAAGATAGTATCATGATGTTATGTAACCACTGTATTTATTCAAGTGATTGTTATTGTAATGATCGCTAAGACTGTAGGATTGTTGTTCTTTTCCTCCAGGCTCACAGATCCAAGAAGACTTCCCAGAGACCTGGAGACCTTAACCGAGATCTGGAGAAGGAAAAGAAAGAGTGGGAGAAAAAGATAAGGAAGGAACATGACGACAAAATGAGGAAGCAATATGAAGAGAGGAGGAGGAAGGAAAGAGAGATGGAAGAAAGATTGAGACGAGAGGAAGAGAGAGAGATGGAAGAATTTGAGAGACGACAGATTGAATTCATTCAACAAATGACCATGGAGCGGGAGGCTGCTCGTGCAGCGAGGGAGCGGGAGGTGAAAATTCGTCAACGAGAGAGGGAAGAGCGTCGACGGGAAGAGCAGCAGCGAGAGCGTGAGAAGGAGGCGAAGAAAAGGGAAAAGAAGAAAAGAAAGAAAGAACAGGCAGCAGCTAGAAAGCAGCAAGAGGCATCGTCAGTAAAAAGGGATGACAGCCTACAAGCCAGACGTCAAGAGGAGGCAGAGAGAAGAAAACTGGAGGAAGAGGCTAGGAGGAAGCTAGAGCTGGTGAGTGTGATAACCGATTTTGAACTTCTGAAATGATGAGAGAAAGAAGTGGGGTCTTGGTAATGGATAACTGAGGCTTGATTGTGAATGTCCTTAGGGAAAGAAGAGCAGAAATGTCTCCAACCCCGCCTTTGAGATGGTAGAAAAATTTTGTCTTATCATTATAATCATAATCGCCATGAAATGAATTTTGAAACTGAAATGTTTTGTATGTCTGAAAGCAAATTATTGAAATCTCAATTCTTGAATCATGTTTAGCAAAGCGAGGTTTGGAGGTGATTTCATTTCTTGATTTGCTCAATTTTTGGTTTCCAAAATATGATTTGAGGCAGAGCTTCGCTGGATTGTACACTTGTTTCCTGTTGGTGACTCTGTGAAATGTATTACAATCTGGCCGCTCTGCATGAGCTAGTGCATGTTTTGCGAGTTTGAATGACGGGTCAGAAAGCTTGTTCCTCTGAAACTCACATCAGGATTAGAATCGGAATTTTCAAACATGATTTGAAGACTGCAAGATATTTTTTTGATATAACATCTGAAAGAGATCGTCAGAACTTCGATGGTTGACGATCAATTGTATGAACGCACATTGACGAGTGATTATTGAAACAGGTAGAGTTGGCTTGTTCGATGATAGCATGGGGGAGGGTTGGTCGTGAATTAATGTAATAATCAAGTCATGTTTTTGAATAGGTGGAGGAAAGAAAAGGTTCTGAAAACAAGACGAATGAAAATAGTTCGATGAGTGACTACATGTGTTAAGTCAGATTGATGTAATTCTGCCGTGAATTCTAGAGTTGGCATTTTTTTTTTAAATGGGTGGAGTTAACGTGATTGCAACGGATTGACAAATTGCCCTACATCAAAGTCAATGTAGGGCATTTTGCAAATCAGTTGCAATGAAAACATCTTAACTGAAGAATTTCATGAATTGAATGAATAATTAAGTTATGGATGTTAATGGAGTCAGTTTTGCATGATCCCAATTCATGTGTAGTCTGGTATTTTAGGGGTAGCCATAAGAAAATTATAAAAAGAAATAATCATGCTTGAAATTGAATAATTGGAAGCATTTTAAAACAAATATTGATATGCAGCAAAAAAGAACAACAAACAAAAATAACCAAAATAGTTGAATTGACTTGATGAATGCAATTCCATGCAAGCATAGAATTATTGAAAAATGTCATTCTCTTCATACTTTTTTTATTTTTCAATAAATTTTACATCACCAGCAAAGAGCACATAAAAATGATTGATTGATTGATTGATTGATTGAATGATCTATTTTTCTGTCTTTCTATCTATCTATTTATATATCTATTGCATTTGATGTGACTTTTCTGCATACCGTGCTGTCTTTCTCTGTGACACTTGAAGGATAAGCTGCAGAGAGACATGGAGCAAAGGGAATTACAGACAAACTTAAAGGAAGGGTCTGCTGCCCTCTTGAGTGGAAAGAACCGCCAGGCGATATCACTGTATGAGAAGGCCATGAACCTCCTGACTGCCTCAGAAAAAAAGGTAATGCAATGTTGATTGATGCAGTCAGATAATGTGGACACTTTTGTTTCAAAATCCGTCAGTGTAGCTTTACTCTGTTTTATTCAATATTTTCTTGTATTTCATTTTTTCTTCTCTCCTTCTCAGTGAACTTTTGTTGTACCATCTATCTCTGTAGCAATATGTTTATCTAGGCCCCATTTCAGAAAACTTATCATCAGTGACAAGTTTTCATAGTTGTTATAAGCTACTGAAATCCTTGAATCTGATTGGCTAAGAGCTAATTTGTCACAGAAATGTGGCAGTTGTCACTGATAACAAGTTTAATGGAAAGGGACCCAGGGGGCTGTTCTTATTTCTGTCTTCATCTTCACGTGACAAGAATGTGTAATGTCCTTCAGTTACAATCCATAGATCATTTTTATATCTCTCATCCACAGTATGGAGGGATGCATGAACCAGATTACATACTGTTCCTGTATGCTCACGCCCAGGTGCTCCTCGGATCCAACATACCATCGGTAAAGTTTTCCCTCTTTATGCATGAGTAGAAAAATTCATATGTAGAACACCAAGACAGACTCTGCCTGGATAGCATTACTGGTACTCCCTGGTTAGGTGTGTCACAGAATTTGACTTCACGACCGAAAAGTTGATTAGCCTTTTCTTTGTCAAAGAGTCCAATGTGCACAAATTTCACACACAAACCTATGGACAGGTAATAAATGTGGCCTACAGAGGGCTATTAAGTTTCATTTCGTGTTGTCTCGTAGGTCAGTGACGTCAACTTCTGTCGTTTTTTTTTTCCATATCAGGCTTGCAAGACATTTTATGTATAGGTTTGTCAGTCTAACATCTGAATATTTGACTGATTCAAATTGTACTCATATGAAAGAGGCCAGATTAAAGGTTAGAGAGCAGAGTGTCTCAGTAGTAATGTTTTTGATGTGTAGATGTAGGCCCTTAATGGTATCAAATGTGGTACATCACTGCACACAGGGCAAAACTATGCACCTTAGAGTTACTCCATGCCCCCACAATACCTGTTGAAGGTCGATGTTCTATTCTGCAAATTAACTTTTAAGTGCCGCGAAGGTTGGCCTTGTAACAGATTGTGTACAGATTTGTACGTAGCACACACACAGATGAAGATTCTCTTGGAGTCATGAGGGAATGCTTCGGTGCTCATATTCTCTGATGGACAACTCTATTTTAGCGGGCCTGTGCTAGACATTGTTTTAAATGTTCGTTGTACCTTGATAGGCAGTGAATGAAAATCAATTCAGTTGGGCCAACCTCCCCATTATATTGTGCCTCCACAGTACATTCCCATAAGCCTGTGTTGATGCTCTGACTACCTTCTGTGATATCTTAGACGGAATAAACACCTTACAGATGAAAAGAAGAGATTTTAAGCATTACTTGTGTCCAACAACTTATAATGATTGTACCAAATTTTGCAGGGTTTCGGACAGACTTACGTCACTTCTTTTTATCTTTTCTAAACTGAAACCAATGTGTGGACTTACGTCCTCATCATGTTACCTGTTAAGTATATAGAGATTGAATATCAATGTGAGTTACACTTTGTAGTTGTAGTCAGTGATCAGGGTGCATTCTTTTTGTACTAAGGACGGGACATCACAAAATTCATAATTTTACTGTTTGTTTTGATATCAGGAAGTCCTTGAAGGCTTGGAGAAACTGGAGAAAATTGTTGCAGATTTTCCAGCCGTGCGGATCGGTCTCGTCTTCTACGGCCTCGCTGAAGCCAACTACAAACTGAACAGGTGAGTGGACATTGCTGACCGTTACAGTGGACATATCCCGAGGCGGTGTTGAGAGACCTATCAATCATAGTTCTGGGTCTCATTTCATGAAGTACATTTGAATAGCAACTCGTGCAAGAGTAGCAGCTTGTGCAAAAGCCATCCTGGAATGCTTGTAGACCCATACCAGGCACTAGATGTGTGTGAATTGTAGACCATTACTACACAGGTTATCTTTTGTTTCAAATGCTTTGTACAAGCGTCTTCAATGGAGTGCATTTCACCATGCTAGCCCAATACATAAACAATGAGAAACCAAGTGGCAAAATAGTCCCATGCATACCATTTGATGTATTCATTAATTTCTAAGTACTGTATGGTGTGATATTTCACTGCATGAAGTTGCTGCACTTTTTACTATGTATTCTCTTTGTGTTAATGTTCTGACCAGATTTTCTGAGGCTTTAGACGCAGTGGAGAAAGGAACTTTCATCATAGACCACTTCAACCAGAGTATCCAGACGTGGCCAGGGACTAACACTAACATCAAAGAAACTGAGAAAGGGAGACTTAATGTGAGTACTCTGTGTGAGATGGGAAGCTGATGTAATGAAAAATGCTATACACTCGCATACACACTCACACAGAAGAGCTCACAGGGGCGTGAAGTTTTCTTACGAAGGATTTTCTGTGAAACAAATCAGTGTCAAGTGGGGGAGTATATGTGTCTGCACTTGAATATAGTGTAAAACCAGAAATTTCTGTGGCATGAAATTTTAGTGAATACTGGCATTCAAGTCATATAGACAATTTTTTACATGCATTTAAATTTTGCGAATCTTGGCTCTTGCAAAGTTAAGATGCACATGGAAATTCCTGGTTTTACAGTATATATAGAAATCCTTAAGAATATAGTTTGGTGATGCTTTTCTGTTCTGTTAGCCCAGAGTCTGTTGTATTGTCGCTGAAGACCGTTGCTTGATAGTCATCATGATGGTAACCCTGTTGGTCTGGGGTTAAGGGGTTTATAAGATGTAAAATGTGAAACTCATGGTAGTCTCTGTCAGGCTGCATCTCTTTCATAAGAGTAAAAAGTCTGAACCGATGAGCCTAGTTACACCAGTGGAGTGTATTGTAACCAGTGCTCGTTGACTTTCGACAAACCCTAGTTCATCCTTTTCTTTTAATAAAGTCAATTTGGGTAGGCTGTTGCTTTTGATTGAATGAAACGTGTGATTATGATGAAATGAAATGTGAATGTGACATCCATGTCTGATATTTCCCACCAGGCTGCCCTCTCCGAGCTCCGCAACAGCTGCAAGTACCCGCCACGCCCCGACGCCCACTGTCGTTACCCAGAATGCACCACCAAACGAGAGATCTACCTCTCAGACCTGGACTTCAAGGGATACATCAAGGTCCGGTGTAGTGAACGTTGTCAGCTGGACTACCACACAGTATGCTGGAAAACAATCAAAGCTGACATGAACATCAGCGTCGAAAAGGTCTGTCTGTCATCAACCATATCTGAAATTATTACTAGTGCGTCTGAAAATAGCTTTGATATTTTAAATGAGTGTCAAAAAGATTGCAATGATGGATTTTTTTCCCCTCATGACGTTTCTGCAATTAAAAGTAAGTGTAGGTGCTCTCCATTTCTAGAGGTTTTTCACTACCACTGTTATGTGCATGATTTAATGATGAAATTAAGGACATACTTTATAAGGTCATATGATGATTAAAGGCATCGTATACATAAGTTGATGTTATTATGTCTTTCTTCATACTGTAGGATGCTCTCAACACACCTTGCCCAACACCAGACTGCATTGGAACTCTGGACAGCATCAAGGTGTATGGAGCCAATGGTTTACAGAAGACTGAGGTAGGATGCAATCCTGAACAAAGTTTTCCTTCACTTTAGCTCTGATGACTTCCATTTCTTTTTTGTACCATGTTATTGTTGTTTGGAATATGCAGAGCTGCCACGTCATCCTGATTCTGTATGATGCTTCCTGAAAATTTGACTTTTTATGCCTCCGCCACTAAGTGGTGCCGGAGGCATTATGTTTTCGGGTTGTCCGTCCGTCCGTACGTCCGTCCGTCCGTACGTACGTCCGTACGTACGTCCGTCCGCTTTCGTTTACGCGATAACTTGAGTAATATTTATTGGAATTTTACCAAACTTGAACCAAGTATAAAGTATGATGGGGCAATTATTTGATTAGATTTTGGGTGAAATCGGCTGAAGGTCAAAGGTCAAGGTCAAATCATAAAATTGTATCCGTTTACGCGATAACTCAAGACAGGATGGAGCAAATTTCACCAAACTTTGTAGGAGGATGATGTATGATGGGACAATTACTTGATTAGTTTTTCAGTGAAATCGGACAGAGGTCAAAGGTCAAAGATCAAGGTCAAATCCTAAAATTTATCTGTTTACGTGATAACTCAAAACTGGATGAAGCAGCTTACACCAAACTTGGTCCAAGGATGATGTATGATGGGACAGTTAGTTGAGTAGATTTTAGTGACATTGGCAAGAGGTCAAAGGTCAAAAGGTCAAGGTCAAATGCTACAAATGTTGCAATTTCCGCCATATCTATGCAATGCCCGAAGGTATTTTCTTGAAACTTGGTGTGAACATGTACTACTGCGTAAAGATTCTCCAGAGAGAGTTTCATGTCATAAGGTCAAAGTTCAAAAGGTCAAAGGTTAGGTGAAAATGTTGCAATATCACTTTTCTCGCAAATGGTTCAATGTATCTTCGTGGAACTTGGTACACACGCATGTACTGACTGGCAGGGATTATCTAGGGAATTTAGGGGTCATGGGTCAATAGTGAAGGGTCAAAGGTCAAGGTCAACTCTCAAAATTTTACTATTTCCCTCATATACTAGTATATGCAATGCTTGCATTATTAGTTTCAAAACTTAATACGTGCATTACCTAATGGATATTCTCTGGGAAATTTCCAGCCAGAAGGTCAAAGGTCAAAGGTTAAGGGTCAAAGGCCAGGTTTCAATGCCCCCCCCCCAAAAAAAAAAAACAAAAAACAAAAAAAAAAACAAAAACAAAAAAGATTAAAAAAAAATAAAAAAAATAGATAAATAAAAAATAAAAAATTTAAAAAATTAAAAAATTAAAAATCTATTTTGTACCGTCATTACACTCTTTCTTCATACCTTGGAAATTAATCAATGCATAAACTTATAAAAAGGTCTGTCAGAATTCAAGTAAAAATTCTCAATTCCCCAAATATGTGTACCTGCACTCTTAGAAAATTATAGCAAACCCAGTTCAAGACATTTCTGACAAACCTGTCATTTCAGTATTTTGCCAGTTATGTGAAACTGTCATGGATCACACATTGTGAAGACATTGTACTATACGCCTATTGGGAGAATCATGCATTATGGCGGAGGCATCAGTCGCCATAGCGACATTTCTAGTTTTTTCTTGTTATGACTATAAGATACAAAAATCTTTCTGATTTTGTATACTATTTGGCATATATTGAGATGTATGTACATGTAGCTCACAAGTTTCTCCCTGCTTGCTGTTTAAAATCTTCCTAATTTTAACCCTAAAAAGACTGAGGGGGGCCTAAAAGGCCCCCCCCCCTCGACATTTCGCGCGATTACTCTGCAACACGCAATGCTCTCGCCGCGATGCTCTATGACTTTTTTCTTTCGAGTTTCCCGCACATTTTGACACCAAATTTGTGACGCCCGGGGGTACGGTTCTGAAGTTACATAACTTTTTGTATATGCACGCGAGGCCGAAAATGGCTCAAAAATGTGATTTTGTGTACAAAGTCAATGCAAATTGAGTCTTTTCACATGGTTCATATAAATATGCTTATTTTTACTCTCAATGGCTAAAATTAATTTGTTTTAGGAGTATTATGCTTCAAAAAGTGTCTGCCACAAATTTTGTTAAAAAAAAACAACAAAATCAAAAGGTCGAAAAAACAAAGAAATTCATAAAACAATAAAATAAATAAGAAATTAATTTTGATACTGAATTTTTTTTCAAGTACATTCGCTAAGAATGCCACAAAGAATAATTAGACCAAAAATGAGCACTTTTGGAGCTTTATTTACTGATTTAGATCAAAGAGTCTGATTTCTCGCATAAATTAGAATAATTAATCAAAATAAAATAAAAGAAGACTATTTTGTAAAAATGTAAATATACGATCTTGTAGATTACATCGCACACTACCATTGTGCAAATTTCTGCGGCGATCGCGCGATCCACAGCCGAGATCTTAAGGGGGGGGGCCCTTTAGGCCCCCCCCCCCCCAGTCTTTCGAGCTACCAAAATAGCCCAGTCTTTTTAGGGTTAAAGGGACTGTACAGTACTGGTGAGGGGAGGATTCAGGTTTGTAACATTCTAAGTGAGACAATGAGAAACCTATTACTAGATATGAAAGACCATGTAATTTTAAGAAGGATTCAACATTTATTTGATGAAATTTTTTTTTTAAAATGGCTGATATATTCCCCCCTTCAAAAAAAAAAAAAAAAAAGTGATGACAATAAAAGGCGACAGGCCACGCCTTTTTCGAAACAGATATTCGTCAAATAAACTTTTGATTCCCCTTGGAATTGTATGCTCTTTGACATCTTATAGAGTGGTTTCTGAATATCTTGTAAGACATTAAAAGCTAAATCCTCACCTCAACCAGTTTTGTAACAATATTCCCTGTACTAGCCAGAAAGATAAAGGAAGAAGGACGCAGTGATTTGATGCAACTTTGGTGTGCAGTTGTTCCAGTGGATGTCAGTCACAATACTTTTCTGGGAGTTTGGTTATATAACAGATTTCATCCAGAATTCATATATACATTCAGAATCGTATCATCCCTGAGTCAAAAGAAAAGACTGAAGGAGGAATGTTGAGATATTTGACAATATGTAAAAACTGAGACAATTAAGTCTTCAAGTAAGGAAAACAGTGAGACCAAGTTATGATGAAAAGATGCTGATGATTTTACAACCACTCCATGAATTTTATGATTTTAATGATATTGAGCAGCATGAGACATTTGTTCAGTGCATTGTAAGTATTCCGTGTTTAATGTAGAGTAATTTTTCTGGACAGAAATTCATAAGTTGAGTTGATTCCCCCCCCCCCCCTTCCAGTATGTAGCCAGGCTGTGCGTGAGAATTAAATTTTTAAAGTATCTTTTTCTTAGAAAATGACTTTTTAAAACACTTTCTCTGAGTGACAATACTTCGAGTATAGTGAGAATTTTTTTTTTTTAAATTATCCACTTTTTTGTCTCGCCCACCGGAGGTGAAGGCGAGACAAATGGGATCCAAATGGCATCCGTCCGTTGTCCGTCCGTCGTCCGTCTGTCCGTCCGTCCATCGTCCGTCTGTCGTCCGTCGTCCGTCACAAATGTTCTACCTGCAATACTCTCTTATGATGCATAACTTGGCAACTGTTACAGCAATGGCAGCCACACTTGGGTGATAGAAGCACTAGGGGTATCTTCATGTTTTGGTGTTGTCGGAGGTCATGTGATGATGTCAAAGGTCATTTGAGGTCATATATTAAAGAGTATGTGCAAGACTCTCTTTTCTATGTTAACGTTTACCTGCAAGACTCTTTTGACAAATAACTTCACATAAGTTGCTTGGATTACAACCTAACTTGGGTCATAGATGCACTTGGGGTACCTTCATGTTATGGTGCCGTTTGAGGTCACAGGATAAGGTCAAAGGTCATTTAAGGTCATACGTTAAAGTTTACTTGCAAAATCACACGTAACTCGACACATGTTGCTACAATGGCAGGTCTCGAAATTAGCGGGTGCCCGGGTGCCAGTGGCAACCTGAAATGCCAGCGGGCAACCCAAAAGTCACAGTTTGATTTCCCGGCGGGCAACCAAAACAGGACTGTCTAGCGATGTCACGATTTCAATAACTGTCGAACACTTACTCAATGCCACACCACAGTCATATTGAAGAAAGTCCATTTATATTCCAAAACACGTGTGTCTCGCCGAAAAATGCGCAACGATCAAGACAGTATTTTGGAAGTAAAACAGAAGAAACTGCCTGCCGTTTTCTGCTCGCGGTAAGCTGCCAGCAGGTGAGTCGAGTGGTGACTTGCTATGCATCGTGCGTGCTCCACATGACTGTGTAGAATAGAGCACAGTGCATGATTCACAGAAAAAAGAAAATTCCCACGATACCAAGGTGCCAGACTGGGGAATGGGGAGGGGTGGAGAGAGAGAGAGACCAATCAACAGAAGAAACCGCGCGTACTGGTGCATTCTTGGAGGTCATGAACTGTCTGGGGTGTTGGAGATGAACAGGGAAAGAATGTTTAATTAAAAGATAGCTCAAGTCGAAGCCCCAGGGCGAAAATTGAGAATTACAAATGTAAATGGTTCTTTATTTCTTTCATTTAAGCTCCTTAAAATCACTCTCCTGCGATATTTGAGGAGCCAATAAAGGTGTTAGAATGTCAAATTTAACTACTGCAATACATGTAATACAATACTCTACATATTGATTTAGTAATTTGTAAAACATGAATGTGACCACCAGTGACAATAAAAAAAGGCTTTGTTTTGTGGAGAAAATTTTCTTTTTTTGTCTTTATCCTAACACTTCCAAGTTCATATGAAATTTCTGATGCTTTTACTGCAGCATCAACAGCCTAAAATTAATTACTGAAAGACTGCAAAAGCATTTGAAATGTCAAATTTAGAGGATGCAAATCTATGTGGAAGATCATCGGATGTGGATGATGATCATGGCCATCCATATTGATTTGTACCCTCTAAATTTGACATTTCAAATGAATATAGTAGGCAATGTTTCAGTAAATTCTGAAGATTTGTGAATCATGAAATTTTTGGCAACCATCCATTTGAACTTAGGCATGAAAAGCTCCTAAGATTTGGCAAAAACAACTCAACAAATCAGATATAAAGTTCCATCGAAGTAGCACGCAGATTTGCTGGGCGTGATGTTTTGAGATTGTCACAATCGTGTTGTCTGAGTATCGCTATCGGGAAGTTCTCACAAACTCCAGGATCACCCCTCCCTTGCCAACTCCAACATGTTCCCCAACGCAAGGTTGAATGCATGGCATCTCGATGTCACCGTCTTATAGGTACCCGAGGCTGCTTTTTATTGTCTTGGAATATTGATTCATTTCTTGCCATGACATGAGGGTAGTAATCTTTTTGCATGGCTATGTCAAAATTTGTGATACTCAACTCGTCATTGAGATGTTTTTCTTTCAGTCCAACAGGAACACAAAATGGTATCATGACATTTGCAATTGTTCAAAAAGTCTGCTGTTGATAACTCAGACTATAATCACCCTTGTTTCCCAGGCCCTCCACCCATCGAGCAATGAACACGCGCGCGCAAATTCCTGCCATGTGGTTTTGCCAGCCAGCTGTCGGAATGTGCTTTGAAGTTACATGGCAGCCTGGCCTGGCTGGCATGAATGGGTGTCAAGTTTCAATCAACATCTACTGTTGTTTTATTCTTGTAGAGCTGTATTCAAAGAGGTCCCACCTCCCTGTTTCACTGAATAGAAACACGGAAATTGGAGGGAGGTGTAGGGGAGAGATTTTTGTCGTGTGTGTTCAGTGAGGTACCACCTCTCGCCTCCCTGGTGTGTTGCAATGTGTGTGTGTATTTTTTTTCCTCGTTTCTTCTACTTATTTTTTTTTTTCCCTATGGGATCGAGGCCAGGGTGGGGAAAGATTGGATTGAAATGAGTACTAGTTCTTGTCTGGATTATTGACTGAAGAAAGATAGATAGATTTTCCCTTAGTGCTGAAGTTTTTATCTGTTTAGACCTTCTGAAGGAATGAAAAGACTTGACTAGAAAGTAGGAAATCACTTGACTAGCTAGTCAAATATAGTTGTTGATACTGCAGGCCAGGCTTTTACAGTATAGTGATAGTAGGCCCTATTGATACACAAATGTGTAATGTTGCAAGGCATGATTAACTGGATTATTGACTGAACAAAGATCGAGTGTTTATCAACACTGCTTATTAAACTGATTATCATGTATTCTGTTTGCAACTTCTAAAGGAATAAAAACACTTGACTAGTAAGTCACTAGTTGAGAATCAGATACTTAGAATTGCTATTTCACTTTGTATTTTTCATAATTTGTAGACAGCAGTGTAAACAGCAGTGTAAACAGTCGTGTAAACAGCAGTGTAAACAGCCCTCTTTATTAACGTCATAATTATAACCTTGCAGATAATATTACGCATTACGCAATACTCTTCGAACATTATCACTGTGCCAACCTAAAACTGCCATTTGGCAACCTAAAAAACCCTACAGGTTGCCCGGCTGGCAACCAAGGAAAAAAGTTAAGTGAGAGCCCTGAATGGCAATCAAACTTGGGTGATGGATGCAGTAGGGTTACCTTCATGTTATGGTGCCGTAAGAGGTCACATGATAAGGTCAAAGGTCATTTGAGGTCATACGTTAAAGTTTACTTGCAAGACTCTTATCACACGTAACTCAGCACATGTTGCTACAATGGCAATCAAACTTGGTGATGGTAGGTGTCTCATGGGAAGTTGAAGGTTACCACAAGGTCAAAGGTCACAGACAGGGGTCAACAAACTTTTAGGGCCCAATGTTAAGTTTTTAGGGCGCATTTCGTTTATGGCTCATAACTTTTGATCCCTTTGTCCGTTTGTGACCAAACTTGGATGGGAGATGTCCCGTGGGGAGATGAAGGTCGTCACAAGGTCAAAGGTCACAGACAGGGGTCAACAAACTTTTAGGGCCCAATGTTATGTTTTTAGGGCGCATTTTGATTGTGGCTCATAACTTTTGATCCCTATGTCTGTTTGTGACCAAACTTGGATGGTAGATGTCCATGGGGAGTTAAAGGCCATCACAAGGTCAAAGGTCACAGAAAGGGGTCAACAAATTTTTAGGTCCCAATGTTCAGTTTTTATGGCACGTTTCGATTATGGCTAATTACTTTTGATCCCTTTGTCCATTTGTGACCAAACTTGGATGGTAAATGTCCCTTGGGGTGTTGAAAGTCACCACAAGGTCAAAGGTCATAAGCAGGTCAATTAACTTCTGGGAGTTATAAAAAATATTAATTCCTTGTAAGCGAATGGGCGAGACACAATTTGGCACTTGCCTTGTTTAGACAGAAATTCATAAATTGATTTCTCTCTGTTCCTTTCTGTTCACAGACAAAGGTTGAGAAGCCAGTGAAGCAGAAGGAAGATGTCAAACCCAAGCAGCAGCAGCCTCCTGGGTGAGGGATGTGAATGAATGGTTTTTATGCGGACTGTGAATTCTGAGTATTAATTGGTTCAGATATGTTTGTTCAGTATGAGAAGTGCACCTTGTGATTTGTTTGACAAGTTGTGTATAATGTTGTAGTCTTGACTGTTACATAGTTAATAAGGATGTTGGTCTTGTTGCAAATTATGTCTTGATTTCAATTTTCTTTCCTTTTGTGTCATGTATCCTTGCATTCTTTCTTTGCTTTCCACTTGACATTTCAAAGAAGCAAGGCAATTTTCAGAATAATCATCACTGTGACATGTGAACCCGTTTGTGCCCAAGCCTTTCTGATTCTTGCTGAGCTGTCTCAATACCATTCAGTTGATCCTTCCAAACAAAACTTGACCTTTGATATCTGTAAGACAATACACAAAAATGAACGGATCCAGGAATTGCGTAAAGGGGGGCATAAAAAATATTTTTGGTGCTACTTCCGGGTTTCATTTCATTTAATTTTTTTCTTTTTATGTCTTTGTTTTAACAAAGTAAATAAAGGGGGAGGAGCGCGCCTGTAGCGCCCCCCTCTCGATCCGCCACTGAAAAAGAACCTGATTTAATAAGGATTATAGAATTTATTATTCCTCTTCATGAAAATGAGTGTCTAAAACTACCTGATTGGTTAAAAAAGGAAAGTCAGAAGCTATGGTAGTAACAGAAAACGCTGTAAGAGTTTATAGGTCAATCAGCTTTGTCTCTGTTTCACTTTTAATCAGGAAATCACGCAAGGATCAGCGAAAAGACAAAAGGTTCAAGAAGCCGAATCAGGGTGAGCAGAGGTCAGAGAAAGGTCAAGGAGATGCAGGGAGTCTGGTGCCAGAAGGGAAAGCTGCAACCAAGCAAGGTGATTAGAAAGAGATTAACCCGTTGAGGACAGGTTGATTTTGCTTGAACAGGCATTTCGCATAAACACCAGCCCGAGTGCACTTGGGACTCCTCCTCAACAGGTTAATAGTTAATATAAGATACTAACAAGTTTGGTCTCTACAATTGTATGTGTGTCCACCTCACTCTCCTCTGTACATGTCTGTACACCAGTTTCACTGGGGTGACAAGATCTTGTATTTGCAGTTTTGGTGAAAATGACTTTTTTGGGTTAATGATGAGATAATCAGTTAAATGATGTCCTGTCCAAATCCTAGCTGTCTTACCCCAAAAATGAAGCCACCACAGCATGTCAAAGGAATGTCTAACCCATTGGATACAGTACTTTGGCTGCCATGTTTGTTTGTTTGGTTTTTTTTTTTTTTTTTGCTCTCCTGAACATTTGACATTTTGTAGATACGAGGTCTTGTCACTCTAGCGATGTTATATTATTGTCATGGTGCAGTCATTGCAGTCTGTTCTTTCCTGCCCTCTCCCTCTCTCACTTTCTCTTGATAGCTTCCTTTGCTGAAATCTTACGAGAGGATTGGGCCAAGGCTCATTGACCATGGCGGAAAATGTCATTTCTGAACTGTTACTTCAGCTGTCAATGAACTTCCTCTAAATTTGACAAAATGGCTTTGCATGTGCTAGAATGCCCAAGGACAGTATGATTTGATTGTAAGGAGAGAAAGAGAGATGGCTGTAATTTGGTATGATGAACACAAGCAAATTGTTGAGGATTTCCTATGTGAAAAGATTAAAGGACAATGTGCAAATATCAGTGAACTTCCTCTGAATATAACAAAATGGCCTTATACTTTGAAAATGATTTGTACTGTGATTTGTTTCAATCTTCATTTGTCCATCTGTCCACTGCCTCACATTTTTTCAGTTTGTTATCTTCTCTCTGCTTCCAGTCTATCTTTGTTAATCTTTTTCCCATTTTTATTCGACGTACCCTTCTTGAAAAGTGAATGTCCCTTTTTATCCTTTTGCTGTTTAATGCAATTTCTATTTGTTTGAGGTGTGTTCTTTATACATTAATATATTCATTTAAGCTTTTTGCATCTCAGTGAGATTGTAGTATCCAAGAGTGGTTCCCTTGTTTCAGAGGAAGCACAAATCTCACCTATAATTTATACTTTCAAATAATTTAGCATGGTAGGACAAGTACCCTGATACTAGCTCCTGTGAGCTCATGGAGTGTTGTAGTAGAAATCTGTCGGTAACCATGGTAACCATACTTGCATCAGATGATGAATGATCTGTCATAATCCCATCAGGTGATACCGGTAAGCCATCTCAGGTCTCAAGGGTGCGGACAGTCTCTGATGCTGACAGCACCCATTCCTCTGATAGCAGCAAGAACCAGTCTACCCTGGAAGCTGGGACGGTGGGCGGAGTGGAGGGCGGAGCTGTGGGCGGAGCTGTGGGTGGAGCCATGGGAGGAGAAGAAGACTTGGAGCCAAAGCCTCTGGCCACCTACGTCTTGAAGAGAGATGATGTTATTGAGGAGGAGAAGGTATTTCTTGTCTGTCAGTGATTGCTTGTCTGTCTAGTCTATGGGGATGTTCTATTCTTTACAGTTACCTTTATTCTATATTCCCCTCAGAGACATGGCTTCAAGTGGTTTGGGATTACTACTTGGGGTTAGGATGAAGAATTGGAGTCAGAGTTGGACATGTGCGTAGGATAAAGCTGGAGGTTTGTAATGTAAGATTATTGCTGTAGTTTCAAGAGTGAAGTGAGGCTCAGCAGTAAAGGTTTGGATTAGGAATGGGAGTTGAGATACAGACTGGTGGTGAGAATAGAACATGTGAGTTTGTTATCAGGGCTGGATTTGGATTTGATGGCGGGGATATGACAGACTAAAGGTTCGGATTGAGATTGTGGATGTAGAATTAGAGATTGATATCAAGATCCGAGTTGGGGTTGATAGTGGAGTAAGGAAAAGGGGTTAAGATTGGCACAGAGGGATAGAATTGTGGGTGGTATAAGATTTGTATGGGTTTTGACTGTTCATACAGGTTTAGTCTAGAGCTGGAACCTTAACAATTTTGACTCGAGCTAGGGTAAAGGGTTGAAGATTGTGACTAGAGATCTGTCTTAATGTGTCATGTTGAGTGTGAATTCAGAAAAGGTAAGGTTGCCAGGTTTAAGGTTTGCCAGTTGTAAGGTTTCAACTCCTGTTGAAATAAATGGAACAAATGGAACAAAATGGAAATAAATTAAGCAAGTCCACTAAGCATCTTCGTGACAGTTCTCACCAATCAGTCATATAAGTAGTCACCCCATGTACTACTGGCTATTAAAGGTAGGAATTCTTCATTGTGGACAGAACATGACCATCTTTTCATTTCTTTTTCCTCTTTCACAGCCCAAAAAGTCGAAAAGTAGGCCGAAGAAGTACAGACCGGTAAGTCAACTGGAGTCAAGGATTGTATCTTGTGCCCGTTATGCATACACAATTTAATTTCTTTGTATACTGTATGTGACATATATTTTGTGGTGTTGTTATTTTGTGAATTTTGTGAGTCAGCTGACCTTAGAGAAATCAACAACTCTATTTAAAAAAAACATTACTTCCCCTAACAGAAATGGTATACATTTATGATTTTAGAGTGCCTCAAGCCTGTAGAAGTTTAGTCAGTCTTTGAGTGTAAGAAGGGGAACAAGACAGTGCATTGGTCTCCGCAGAAATCATGAGTTGATTAAATTGTGTAAGAAGGGTTTGACTCTTTCTGATTAAAATTAGTGATAGACTGTTGTATACAAGTGTGATATTAAGTTCAAACATAAATGAAACTTGACATGATAGATACTGAATTAAGCCTTGATAGTCTGGTCTTTATAGCCAGGATAGACCTTACAATAGATCCTTGTTTGCTGGTCCAAAAAAAAAAGATGAAAATTGATTCCTTTTTTGTAGAACTAAGATTTACATGTCATGATTTTTTTTTGTCCCCGCCGAACGAGTTCGAGCAGGGGACTATGAAACAGGCTCCGTACTTGTGTGTATCCGTGTGTGTTTCCGTGTGTGGGTCTGTGTGTGATCAAAATGTTCAATTTGCTACTTCTCTGTCATTTATGAGCCACTTTTGATTCTGTTTGCTTTATATGAGCACTACATGGGAGCTTTGAAATTTCTACACAGAATTTCAGTTGTGACCTTTGACCTTGACCTTTGACCTTGACCTTTGACCTATATTGTACATTTTGCTACAAAATGCTACTCCTTCGCCATTTCTAACCTGATTTTGATTCCGTTTGCTTTAAGTGATGGCACTAGATGAGGGCTTCAAAACTTCTACACAGAATTTTGACCTTTGACTTCTTTGACCTTTGACCTTGATTTTTAACCTATATTGTACATTGGCTACAAAATGCTACTCCTTCGCCATTTCTAACCCGATTTCGATTCCGTTTGCTTTATGTGATGGCACTAGGTGAGGGCTTCAAAACTTATACACAGAATTTTGACCTTTGACTTCTTTGACCTTTGACCTTGATTTTTGACCTATATTGTACATTGGCAACAAAATGCTACTTCCGGCGGGGACATATATTACGCACCGCGTAATTTCTACTTTTCCTTGTTTGTAGAACAATTGCCCTGAATTATAAGCCATATTGGTAATCATATTTTTTATATGCTTTGTGCGGATGGGTTAATCATGGTTATTTCATGTTTCTTGTTTCCTTGTTGCTTTTCCTTCATATTCAATCACTCCAGGTGAGTGACATCAATGAGTTGATGGCTTTCCAGTTTGAAGAGGAGAATAGACGTTTGTATGGAGCAGAGAACGCTGAGGAGTTGGAGAACATCAATAGGTGTGTTCACTAGCCTTGTGTGATCGCAAGCCTTGTGTGTTCACTAGCCCTTTGCGATTGCTAGCCTTGTGTTCCAGTCTGTTTCGTATTCTTACCTCCACCAAGGGAGGAGGATATGTTTTCATTATCGTTTGTTTGTTTGTTTGTTTGTCATCGTGTAAAATAACTCAAAAAGATGTGCCCGAATTTGAATGAGCCTTGCAGAAAAGGTTGAAAATGACTAAAAGGAACAGGTGATTAAATTTTGATAGTGATCCAGAAATTTATATGGATGTTATGAAGGATGCCACGCAGCTGAGGGTTTATGATGTAACGAAGTCTTCTAGATTGGGAAATAGGGCAATTTTTGTCCCCGACGAACGAGTTCGAGCAGACTATGAAACGGGCTCCGTACGTGTGTGTGTCCGTGTGTCTGTCTGTCTGTCTGTGCGTCCGTGTGTGATCAAAATCTTCAGTTTGCTACTTCTCTGTCATTTATGAGCCAATTTTGATTCTGTTTGCTTTATATGATAGCACTGCATGGGAGCTTTGAAACTTCTACACAGAATTTCAGTTGTGACCTTTGACCTTTACCTTTGACCTATATTGTACATTATGCTACAAAATGCTACTCCTTCGCCATTTCTAACCCGATTTCGATTCTGTTTGCTTTATGTGATGGCACTAGGTGAGGGCTTCAAAACTTCTACACAGAATTTTGAATTTTGTTGTTCAACATTGTTTATTATATCAATAAACAATGTAACATGAAGGGCCTAGGTTGTCTCCTGGATTGAACAGGAGGCACAAGGCAAAGACAAAGGACAATACAGAAAAACATGTAAATACACCATATTACATTGTAAAAAAAACACACTCAGTTACAGTTGCGTACGCACAAACAAATTTACCAAAGATACATTTATACACAAACGAATTAAAAAATTCAAGACATATATTTCATTTCAAAACATACCTTATTATCCGAATAATAAAACTTCATCTCATTCTGTTATTTTCATTTCTTTACGTTTTACATAAATCATTCTCATAATTCTCATTCACTGATCGCTATGAAAGAGCAAGATCATCGGTGGAAAGTAGCTTCTTGGTGGAGGTCTGCGCTCTCAGAGTGCTTTTCTTTTTTTCTGTGATGTGTGACACTTATAGAGTAATTGTAATGTCCTCTTGACAGACATACAGACTTCTTTTATGTCCATCCATCTTCCATCCTAAGGTTGTTTTATTTATTTTTTTGTTTCTAACGATTAATAATGGAAGTGCATGTTTCCCTGGTTACAATCAAAGTGTCTATATTGTCTTACCTTGACTTCAAATCTGCAGAAAATGGCAGTCAACGTTAGCGGTGTCACTGCCTGAGGACCGTCCCTTCGCCATACCGGAGCACCTCAAGGAAGCGGCTGCTAACCTTGAGGCATCGTTTGGTGTCTCCAAGGAGGAGGATGAGGAGGAGGAGGAGAGCCGGAGGATGGCACTCTACCTGTGAGTACTACCACGACAGTGGTCCTGGGGCTGAGGCCAGGGTATAAACTGGCCCTCCCTGGCCCAGTGGGCCGATGATATTCACCTGTTTGCAGGAGTCGCCTCTAGGGGGCTAATCAAATCACTCTACCACTGTACCATCAACCAGATACTACCGTACATGGGCCTGGCATCTCAGAGACACGCTTCGTATATATCACAGATGGAACCAACGTTATGAATGTTGCAAGGTTTCTAGAGGAAATATGTTGTTTATAGAGTTCCTTTGTAAGTAGTTACAATAGTTTAGTGGGTGTCTCATGAGGTGTCATGGAAGTGGGAGGGGGGAATTGTTGAAGTGAGCATCACAGCAAAACCATATGGGTAAAAACTGATGCTTCAAAGTGAAAGGTCACCAAACCTTGGCTAGAAATGTATTTTTCAAACTTCAGCTAGTAGAGTCTGATTAGAGTGATTTGGATGAGAGCTTACAAATGTATTGGAAAATATTTCCTTTGTTTCAAGGGAGTTAAAAATGTTCCCTGGAGGTCAAGGGTCAAGATCAGTGATTTCTGATTGGAACATACATTCACAAGGTTATGATATGAGGGCAAAGAAAAAAGATATGTGATGAAGGTTTGATAGTCTTTCAGCGAGGATGGTCATGGAGAGTTGTACCTGCTGAAATCAAGAATCAGCAAAAAAAAAATGTTATCTGAAATATTTATTTTTAAAAGGCATCTTTTACAACAATAACTGCAGTAGATGCTTCATAACACAGAAAATTAAGTTGTGCATGTTTTGTGTCTTTGTTGTGTCGCTCAAGTTGTTTTGTATAGTGTATCAATGTATATGTTTAACCATCTATGTGCCCATGGACTTAGCCCAACTAACCAAACTTTTTCATCTTCGTTCAGTAATCGATCCTAAAATATAGCCTTAAAAAAGTACAGTCAGGTGTATCAGTCTGTCTTAGTCCAACAGGAAAGTCAAAGTGACACCAGGAATTATGGAGATCAAGTAATCTCTAGTCATTAACCCACTGTGTGGCAGATTAATTTCCTGTTCACAGGTATGTGTGATAGCTTTGTGCACCTCTTACTCAGTGGCATGGAAAGGGTTAACATGTAGTTTCAAGATGACTGTGCTAATCATCTAAGAAAGAACTTTAGCCTGTGTGCCAATTGGTGCATGAATCATATTAAAGGCATAATTTATCATTTGCAGATGAAACAAAAACCGAGCACTAGTGCTTTAAAAAAAAGTTCTAATATGTAAGTTGTCGATAGAAACAACCACTGTAGAAGTTTGAATCCATATAATCTTTTTAAGTGTTTTGAAATGCACAAAATGTGAACAAAAGTTATAATAAAAATGTTTCCAGACTAAACTGTCTACAGTTACGGTTTAATGAGAAAAATACTGATATCTCCTAATGTTTTAGGCTTTATTGTGAAAATTTCATATGGTAGGATGTTTTGTCATACAACAGACCTACACATATGCATCACATGTGATATCTTGAACATTTTTTGAATCACTGCTCCCAAAGGTAAACAGGACCTTTAAGATTTAAAAACATGTTTACCACAAGGTAACAGGAAAACTGGTTGCTTGTGTTATGTTGTTAGCATCAAGAATTGTTAGCAAAATGAGCCAAAGTGACTACAGCAGAGAGTTCATGACAAGGGCATACCAACTGGAAAACACTTTCCTTCCTTGGTAGCTGCCCTGCTTGGCGATAATCACTTTACCTCTGTTCAGCTTTATGCCGTATTGTTTAATAGCATAGTATTATTCTTTTATCTACCAAATAGAATGTATGCAGATTCTAATGCCAGAAAGTGCACAAATAATCATGTGTTTATGCAAAATAAGATTATATCAGATTATATTATAATAGATTAGATTATATTTTGTGTATACATGTATGTTCATAGTGTATATAACCGCTCCTTCACAGGCAGCTAATGTCTTTGTTTTGTGTTATGTGGTAACATATTAACATTGTACTTGTCTCCTTGTAATTAAAATGTCTTGTCGTGTATTCCATACATTCTAATACAATGTTGTAAGGGTAGGATGCGAATTATCTATAGGTACAATTATGTATTTGAAAGTCGCTTGAAAATCTGAGGCTTTGATCTACTCCTGTTACTTTTGTCTGAGAAGTAATGGACTTACCAAGTACTCTCACAGCTCTGTGCATTATGGCTAGTCTGCTACAAAGGCTTTAAAGTGTGATGCTAGTCATAATTCTTTGTAGGTCATTGCTATGATGTAAGTTTGTGTAAGTTTGTGTTGTTATATGTGTAGAGTGTGAGATAAATTGTTCTCTCTATGTAAGAAAGGCTGGAGAGGAGTTTATCTTTAATGAGTTGCACACTTACCCAAACTACAGGGTAAATGCACTAACATTCACAGCACAGAGGTGATAGGACAATGCGCATACTGTCCATGTGATAGATCATTCACAGATTTTTTCTTTCTTTCTTTTAAAGGGGTGGGGGGGGGAGGTGAGGATATTATTTCCAGGGTTGTTTTAAGTTGGAGACCACCCAATAATGGTACTGCTGTGGAAGTGCAATTAGACTTGATGTTTGAATAATTTGAACTATTAACCTGTCAAGGACAAGCTGATTTTGGTACAGTGCACTCCCGTTATAACGAACACAGTTATAACGAAATTCCAGTTACAAGGAAGTAAAGATTTAGGCTGCAACACAATAGGCTCTATGTTTTTTATTGTTTATTTAGTTCAGTTAAAACAAATTTTCGATGTAATGAAAGAAAATTGCCGGTCCCAAGGACTTCATTATGATTTGAGTCCACTGTATAACACGTTTCCCATAGTCATCTGCCTGAGTATACTTGGGACTGGTCTAATAGGTTAAACATGTTAATTTACAGGTATTGGCAACATCTGTGTGTGACTGCTAATTTAACAAGGATGTGCCTTTATCTTTTATTGTCAATCGTAAAAGACACTGAGGAACTTTAGCAGAATATAATGTTAGCTGTTTTCTAGCTTTTCTGTCCTAATTTAGATCTGTAGATAAACGGTCAAGGCTAACCTTTATAGTGAATGATTCTCTCTAAATGCACTCTCGCAGTCACTGCCTCCATCTACAAGGCAAAAGAGTTTGAATCAGCTGTAGGGACTCAAATTGCATGTAATGTATAGTTATTTGTGAGACTTTCAAACTACTCAAGGTCTTTAACTGTACGTTTGATTCTGCATGTGTAAATAACAGCTGCATGCCATTATGAAGACAGTTATATGAGAACGTCTTTCACATCATCTTTGAGAACATTTACTGGTAGTACCACATGTTCAAACTAATAAGGCCATAGTAAAATATAGATGATATGGAGTAGTGACATTGCATTAGAAAATGAGGATTTAAATAAATGAAATTGACATCTGTGTTGCAAATTGAGCTAGTTTGTGGCATGTCCAAATTCATTAAATTCCTGCATCGATGTAGGGCAATTTGTCAATCAGTAAAAAATTTGCAGCATGTGTTAAGTCAGGGCTCGACATTAGCTGTGTCCTGGGGCCACTGAAATTGGTGTCAGACCCCCAAATTTATCTAGTGAACCGATCGGGCAACCTAAATTCCAAATGAATTATTACTTTTGCTTGTAATTCAGGCCACTTCATATCTTTCCAGGCCACCAAAATTTCAGATTTGATGATTGTAGAGTCCCAGACGTGCCCCCAGACAAAAAGTCAATGTCGAGCCCTGATTGAGTGCTCTAATAATGAAGTTTCTTTGCACATTTAAGTCATAGCAGAAGTAATAGAAAGTTGTTAACTTTCTTGTCCATTGTGTCTTTAAGTACCATTGTAGAGTTGCACTGTCATAAGGAAGTTTTTTGTTTATCTAAATAAAGATGCACCCACTGAATGAATATGATGAATCAATATTTCTTTCTTCCTCCTCTGTTACAGAATCAGGTCTGTAACCTTAATTTTTAAAACCAAAGAGAATGACCAAAAATATCAAATACACAGTAATCATCGAGGAGATGGGGACTGCTTGCAACACTTATTGCTCTAGTTGCTTTATGTTCATTCACTCTCTTACAATCACCAGTGCAGTGATACAGTCATTGTTTGCCCATCTCCTTCTAAAATCACTGGCATGTTTTTGCTTTGGGCACTTTACACTACACTGAGTGATTTCATTTGCGATTGTAAGCCAAGATAACCGGTGCCACGTATTGTCTGATATTCAAACTTTTTAATAGTGGATCTTTGTACATTGTTCATGGTGTCAGGAACTTTTTGTTTGAAGAGAAACCTTTTTGTTGTATGCCATCCTTTCTTTCAGGAATTTGAAGGATTTGTTTGAGTCCCATGGTCCCCTGCACCTGAAAGACCCTGTCCTGATATCATGGCTTGTAAAGCTGCCCTTTGAACACAGGAAGCTCATCCTAAAGGAAGGAGGGCTAGAGACCTTCCTGTGTCGTGCTCTGGATATTGTGCTCATAGGCAGGTATGCCGGCCTCTTACGGGATGAGCGAATATGTCGTGAGCTGGCTGAAGCAGATCCTGACCCTAGTCGGCACAATCTTTCAGGAATGTCAGAAAGCACAATCCCCTGTTACTCCTCCCTCAATCCAAACGTTCAGCCTTTCGTCCCAAGGGAAGGTGGGTACAGACTCATGCAGCAACTCGACTCATTTGATGATGTGGATGATGAGAGCAGCGACGAAAGCGATGATGAATCTGACAGGGAAGATGACAGTGATAGAGATGGAGAAGAGTCTGAGGAGGAAAATGATGAAGATCTGGAAGAAGCCGACACTGAACAGGAAATTTGTGACCTTCAAGATCCACTGACAAATTCCACACTTGTAGAGGAAGAAGGAGCAGAGTCAAATCCTTTGACATTAAATGTGGGTGAGGTGGAGACAGAGTTTGGGAAGACTGATGCCATCGATGATGATGACTTTCATTGGGAGGACCATTGGAACTCCAAGGAGCACTCCAGAGAGGACTTCACGGAAAGTGATGATGATGATGAGGAGGAGGAGGAGGAGGAGGATGAAGAGGAGGAGGAGGAGTACAAGGAGAAGGGGGATGAGGAGAACAAGGAGAAGACAGAGGAAGAAGAGAAGGAGAACAAGTTGGAAGATGAGATGGAAGAAGAGAAGGAAAATGAGGAGAAAGAGGAGGTAGAGGAGGTGGTTGAAACAGAGGAGAAAGAGGAAAATGAAGCAGATGATGTAGAGGAGAAAAGTGTCCAGGAGACGGTGGTAATGGAGGGAAAGAATGAAATTCCAGAGGAATCTGCTACCATAGCAGCAACAGAGATGATGAAAGGCAAAGACACCGATATATTAGAGGAGCAGGACCAGG
This sequence comes from Diadema setosum, assembly GCA_033980235.1. Lineage (NCBI taxonomy): Eukaryota > Metazoa > Echinodermata > Echinoidea > Diadematoida > Diadematidae > Diadema > Diadema setosum. The sequence continues at coordinate 35,403,320 of CM067070.1, forward strand.
ATCAGAGTGAAGATGGCTCCAGTCCAGATAGTTCTGTAGAAAGAGAACAGCCTCAATCTGAACATGGCGATGGTATTGATGCCACAGATGACAGCCAGTCAGATGCCAGTCAGAATGTCCAACCAACTCATCTTTCAGCATCCTCCAGCAATGAGATGCCATCTCCTGTGGAGGACCCTCCCCTGCCTGGTAGCCATGTTTCACAGCCTGGAATACCAGATAAAGACGACAATGTAAGTATCACTGTCACTCAACAAGACTTCCCTACAGCATCAAGCCATGAACAGGATTTCCAGTCTGCAGAATCCTCTGAGACGAGAGATACCCCAATCCCCTGTGATTCAACTAATACCAGCAATGAGCCAGAAATTTGCTCATCTATGGACAACGAAATAAATCCCATATCTGTTGATTCCTACCCGTGTAAAACCGCTAGCGTTAAGAGTTGTAGCTCAGGCTTTTCTCATGGTGGTAGTGTCCAAACTTCAGAGAGAAAACTGGAGGAATCCTGTGATGAGTCAAGAACAGATCCTAATCAGCCAACTGTTGATGGTCCTACCCGGGATTCAGAAGAAATGGGGAATAGTGCTTCAACTGAGAACACAGCTGTAGCAAGCAAGGAGGATGGTGTCAGTCCCATCGCTCGTAGCAGTGACATTAAACCACCAGAGGAAGTGTCCGGTACAGACAGGCTGGGTGATCAGACTGAGGCTGATGAGTTTCTGCCTATATCTAGTCCTGGCATCAGTGATGAGATGGAAGACGCTGGTGGTGACACGCATGTTAATGATGCCTTTAGTGACAGGGCTGATGACCAGGAGGGTGACCAGACTGTGGCTACGACAGATTTGATCGAGACTGTTGATTGCAGTTCTGACATTAGTGACGAGGCAGACTATACCAGTAGTGATTCATCTTTATGTGGTTCTAGGGGTCTGCCTTCTCGTACCTTGGCTCGTTTGATGGAGCAGGCTACGGCTGAAGCAGAAAAGGCCATGGCTGATGCTATAGCTACAACAGAAACAACCAAGGCTGACGCTGCAGCTGCAACAGAAACCACCAAGGCTGTTGCTGTGGCTGCCACCCCTGAAAAAGACACACAAGGTGCAGTCGCCAAACTTAATCCACGGTCAGAGGATTACTGGAAACAGATGTACGAGGAGAGGTTTAATGCATGGAAGGAGAAAAGGCCACCCTCCCCTGCAACCAACACAAGAACGTTTGGAACCAACACAACTCTGGACGTCTTTGAGATGGAGCAAGAGATGGAACAGCTTCAGGTAGGTGTGCTTTGATAGATGTGGTTTCTTGGGTGTGGTTTATTGGGTATGCTTTGATGAGTATGGTTTCTTGATTGCAGTTTCTTGGGTGTGGTTTTGGGGGTATAGTTTGTTTGATGGGGTTTCTTTGGTTTGGTTTCTTGGGTGTGTTTGTTTTTTGTTTGTTTGTTTGTTTGCTTTTTTGTGTGTGGTTTGTGGATGTTGTGTCTTGGATGTCTTTTGTTTTGTTTTTGTTTTATTTTTTGTGTGTTTTATGGATGTTTTTTCTTGAGTAACCGTTTGCCTGATAGATGTGACTTCTCTTTTGGGTCGGCTTTGTGTAGTACATTATAGGGAGGGTTTTGTCTGATGCAAATGGCTTGCCATATATTTCTGTTTTCCTTTGTGGATGTGATGACAGTTGGGTTTGTCTCCCTCTGTTGACAAGAAGACACTAATCATTGGGTTATTTAATGTCGCCATTCCCTGCCAACCCTTACTCCTTGTAGTGCTTGCAGAGAGAACGAATGAAAGACAGATGATTAGGGGCTAGAATTGAGAAAAAAGATTTACCTGCTGCTGACAAGGTCCCCCATATGATCAACCTGTATGCCTCTCAAGGAACCAGTTTGCATCCATTTCTGGGATAAAGGGATAGTATAATTTTTTTGCCAAGATGGGGCTTCAAGTTTCCAACTTTTTGTGTGAGATAATGAGAAGCATCTTATGAAATGTGAAATGTGAATGATCATACAATTCTAGGAGGGATTCAATTTTTTTTATATGAAAGTTGGTTTTGAAATGGCTGAGACATTCACAACAGTAAAACAAAGGAGTCCTATTGAAAGGTGTGTCCCACCTTTTATTAATGACCCCTTTGTTTTTGGATATATAAGGCATTTCAAACCAATTTCCATCGAATAAATTTTAAGTCCTTTATAATTGCATGCTCTTTCACATTTCATAAGAGGTTTCTCATTACCTCACAAAAAAGCTGGCAACCTGAAGCCCCATCTCTATCAAAGCTATGCCATCCCTTTAATCACCAAGGACATTTCACCTCCAGCAAGCAAAATCTCATGCTGCAAAATGCATTTTTTTTTTTAAGACATGCTTCAAATTTGTGCATAAGTGCAACCAAAGTCCCTTGTGAAACCCCTCGAATCAAGTTAAACCATTCTTTTTGGCCCAGGGGCATTCAATTATACAACTTGCTCATTGAGTATCTAACCTGTGTTCTATAGAATTGTTTTTGTAGCTTTCTCATGTTTCTATCTTCATTGTCATAAAAATTTCACTTTGTTTGATTGTTCATTTGTTTGTTTGTCTGTTTTTGGGGGGAGGAATGTCATTCATTTCATTTTTTGAAAATTACCCACAACCAAAATCGTATTCGTAGGATGTCCTGAGAAATAACAAGTGTATACATGTGCAGACTTCTCTGCCCTTTTGGGGGCAAGGCAATAAATGTAATGGGTCTTCTCTTCTGTTGTCTCTGTGAGGGACATGATCAGTTACCCTCTCATCACTATTTGTTGGTCACCATTAAATGCTAGTATACACATCTTCTGATTTTTGCATTTGCAAAACAAATAATAAAGTAGAATGTAATACAAACAATAAGAAATTGAATTTATGTCAAAAGTAATTTAAAAAAACTTGGAACAAATTTACTTGCAGATATAATGTGAGAAACCCATTAGGCCTGAAATTTTGCATATTGCACATTTAATTAGCAATTTAATGATAATGCTGATAATAATAGTGGCTACTTGTATAGTGCAAAGGTCCACCTTTCAATGTTCATGGCCTTTTGATTTAAATTTGATTTTGATTTAATTCAAAAGTAATGAACGTACGAGATTGACGGGTATGAAATTCCATGTGTTGATTTAGCTTGAGTCACTTGGCATCCATGCCAAATCCCTTTTCATTTCATCATGGGGGGGGGGGGGGTTCTCTCTTCATGTGACTAATTCCACATTGTCTCATTGCGCAAGACAAACTATTTGGCAATCACTTTGTCATTTCCTCCATAATTGTAGAAAACTTTGCAAGAGAGCATTATTCAGCTAGAGATGTCACAGAGAAAAGGCAATCAGGATCGACAACTTTTGGCACGGAGAGAAGTCTGCATGAAAGGGGAAAGGCAATATCTCAAGGTTAGGACACCATCCCACCCCTCTATGAAACTGTCTAACCTAAAATCCTACATGACAAAGCTTTAATATGAAAGGAATGATTAACTAACGGCATGATAGGTTAAAGATTCTGTTTCTATGCTTTTGTAGTATACATGTCTCGATATAAGCATGTGATACTCTGTGGGTATAATACATCCAAATATTTGTGAGTTAATGTTCATGTGAGAATCCTTTTGCATGATAAATGTGCAATAGTGAGGCAATCGCATGTATAACTATCGGTATCCTACGGTTTTGATGGCAAACTACAAAATGATCTGTTCACAGGATGAGATTGAGCAACTGAAGAATAATCTGCTTGAGAAGGAAAGAATGGAAGAAAGCAGAAAAGATCTAATGAAGAGACTGGAGGAAGAGACTAGGAAATGCTACCGGTATGAAGAGTAAGTTTCTCTATATTTTGTCTGTTTTATATTTCTTTTTGATGTGACTGTTTATATGTCTTGTTATTTGTTTGTTTCTTTATTTGTCTGTTTCTCTGTCTTTTGTGAATTTGATCTTCCAATAGTTCTTTGAGTGATAAGATTTAGGAACATAATACAGTATTTTCAAGCACTTTGTTTATATACTGTGTACTGCATACCTATACATGTACGTGTGCATCTGACATTTGTGTTGGGATCCGAGTTAATATCTGTTTGCGAAATTCACATTTAGAGACCCCAAGAAGTATAATTGATGGTGTTTACAGAATTTACTCATACAACAAAAACTGATATCTGTTGCTCCATACTCAATAAGTATGGAAACTGAAAGAACGAAGTGTTTAGAATAAGAGGTCTGTGAAAAAGCCATGTAAGCTTCTGAATGCTATTCATCACAACATATGTTGCACAATCACAAATTTGGAGAATTCCCAACATTATTTTCAGTCACAATATAACTACAGACACTTTGAGGAAATTACTTTAGAGACACATATTTGAACCATAACAAGTTAGTTATATGTCTTTTTTTATCATAATTAAAGTTTGTTTAATTCAATGTGACTTATTTTCTATGATATTGTAAAACCATGGAAAAATGACTGAAAATGTATTCAGCACTAACAAGTTGTTTGATATTGCATTGTTTGTTAAAGGAAGATCTGTTGGAAGTATGATTGTAATCTGTGCTTCCATCTTCCTGATGTTCCATTCAGCATACAATGATTATTGCGTGGAATTGTTTGAAATTTAGATCCATTTTCCACTTTGTTGAACTTCATCTTACCAACAGGCGAATCAGGGAGTTGGAGTTCAAACAGACTGAGTACAGCGCCCTCAAGGACACACATATACAACTCTCAAAGACTTGGGAGAATGAGAAGAAAAATCTCCGTGCTGAAATCTCTAATCTAAGGGTTAGTGATAGTAAAAAGACATTCTGATCAGAATCATGAGAAATAGTTCCATTGAGGAGAATGGTAATGATGATAATGATATGAAATATATCAAATATATATCGTCAGCAGAGAATGATAAGGGCGTTAAGGTGCCTCGAACACCATCATAATGGTTTTAGTGGTAACTCAACACCCTTATCATTCTCTGCTGATGATATATTAGCTTATCATAGCACATGTGCCTTGCCAATGCAAAGCTAACCCTAACCCAAGCTTACTAGAGTCGTGATGGTATATTGTGTCTTTTGAAGAAAGGTATATTTTAAAATCACGCTTCTTTTGATGGTCCATTTAATCTGTTCTTTCTTCTTCTGTGTATGGCACAATGTGCCTGGTTGATGCCATTTGCTTACTATTGCTAGTCACCTGAGGTGAACTACATGGGGTCAGTATCATTGGCAGTCTTCTCTTGTGTGGATGGGTAGGTAGACCACTTCACTGGTTTAGCACCCTGCTTTTTATGCCTCCGCCAACGAAGTGGCCGGAGGCATTATGTTTTCGGGTCGTCCGTCCGTCCGTACGTACGTACGTATGTACGTCCGTTCCGTTTTGTTTTTGTCGATATCTCAAGAACCTTGTGATGGTTTTACATCAAACTTGGTATGAGGGTATATCCTGGGGGGGGATAATACTTTGTTTGGATTTTAGGGTCACGGGGTCAAAGGTCAAAGGTCACAGGTTATTTTGTGAAAAGAAACTTTTGGTACAGTATTTTACATACTATGAGACATGAACGTTTAACATGGTGTGAGGGTAGAGTATGACAAGACAAGTATTCACTGGTATTTGGGGGTCAAAGGTCAAAGGTCACAAAGGTCCTTATGATATAACAAAAATGAAATATTTTTATAATATTACAGATGTTAGACCCGTGAAAGCCACTGATTAACATTGTGTTTGATCGATTTTAAAAATTCTAAAACTGAGCTGCCTGACCAGTCTAATTATGTTCAGATGGATGACACAAGAATGCAAAAATAATGAAAGTAACACACTAGCTATGAAGATATCTATGATAATTGCATTTATTCTCGGTCTGAGAATAATTCTAGCACAGTAGTCTATGGAGGTGATTTCAAATTTTTACTTTTTTGAAGTACTAAATGATAAGTTTGAAGCAAAATATTTTCACAGCTCATTTTTTACACCTTATCAGATATTCTGATGGCATTTAGGACCATGCAGCTCAGATTTTTTAAACTGAACATATTAGGAGAATCATGCATTATGGCGGAGGCATATCAGTCGCCATAGCGACATTTCTAGTTTATGATGAAATGAAGTGGGATCCTGACGTTGTGAGTTATGAAATAAATTGATTTTTCACGCCTTATGCTTTTCCCATATCTTCTTTTTTCTTTTCATTTTTAGAATCACAAAAGAAAAATCTGATTTTTTTTTTTGCTGTATGAAAAATATAGATGGCAATCTTTGTTGAGGGTATGCTGTAAATGAGTGAATGCAAGTTAGTTTCACTTTAGGGAAATTTAGATTGTAATGTCATGGACTTTGGATGTTTTACATCTAATTATGATATGCCAAAGAGGGTCAAGAAAGAGTTTTTTTTAGGTGATGTGGAATATTTAGATATAAAATAGTTTTCTTTCCCGTGTACTTGCCCACAGGAAAGTGCAAAGACAGATAAAAGTGTGCACAAGACCCTGTACCAGCAGTCTAAGAACCTGATGGCGAAGAATCGGGAGCTGGAAGCAAGGCTGGCAGACTCCGAGGGTCACCTGAGCAGGACGGAGGCTCGCTGTAACCAGCTTGAGGCTGAGCTTGAGAAGTCTGAAGAAGGGAGGAAGGAGATGGAGGTAGCAAACCAGCCCTTGAGGAGAGAGAAGGAGGAGGAGGAGGAGAGGAAGATGAAGGCGTACCAGGAGAGGGCCATGAAGGCAGAGGTGAGGTCGTCTTTCCATCCTTGTCTCACATCAATCTCACTTCCGCCATCTTCATTTACTGTAAAAGTGGAAATTTATATAATGTGGACATTTTCACTTATAGTCAACTCCACCTAAATCGCTAATGCATGTGTTGAATAATCAGCGAAGTCAGTGAAAATGAAAAGTCACAATTTACATATGTAGTCTTTACGTATGTTCTTCTTCTGTACACACAGAAGTCGATTATGCCCTAAGTCAACGCATTTTCCTCAGTCCTGTTGAGATTGACTTGTGAGAAGTTGATTGTATTTTGTGCGACGTAAGAATAAAATTTTGTGACTATTATTGCATCTGCAATGTGTAATTATATGTGTATTGATATAGTTTATCTCTTTGACTCTGCCAAATTCGAAACACAAATAATTCATTATACCTGACTAAAGGGGTAAACATGTCATGTTTTTGTTTGGGGTTTTCTTTGTCAGTGCTATCAATACCGTCAATACAATCTTTGATGTAAATGTTCTAGTCTAAACTGTCTGAGGATTACAATGTCACTTGTTAAAATACATGTATCTAACAACTCATACAGCACACTATTGTAATTCCTTTATCTAACTCTGATGTACTATCTTGTGCTCGAGAAGCCATTTTTGGTCAAGGTAGCCTCGTGAGGGAAAAGAGATTTGTCATCTCAAACATTTATTTTACAGGTTTTGTTGTCACTTATGAAATAAAATAGACCAGGAAACTGATGGAAGATTGACAAGAATAAGTGTGGAGAGTGCTAACATCACATATTAGGCGCGGTCAGACTGGCAAAAGATCGAGAAATTTAACATCGCTAAGAAAGAGCGTGCCGTCCGATGGCTAGTGATTGTGATGTAGCAATTCACATCCGTACATGACTGGTCTTGCGCTTTGTAGACACCGCCCGCAAACAAATCGAGAAGTTTGATGGGGGGGGGGGAATATTTGTAGATGGATGGGAAATTTCGCGAGAAGTTTTGCAAGAAGTTTCGCGGGAAGTTTGCGGGGCACACTGGCAAAACTTTGAGATTGTATAGATCGCAAACTTAATCTTCGCTATCTTTTGCCAGTCTGACCACGCCTTGTAAGTATTACTCTGACACCCCATAGTGTCTTTCTGTTCTTTTCTGCCCTCACAGATCCAATATGTGCAGATCGTTCAGGAAAGGGACTTGAAGCACCTGGTGGATGCCTGCACTGAAGCAGAACAGGAGCTGGAGACAATCGATGACATCATTGAGAAGTAAGCTAGAGTGTCCATACTGTGGTGTAATTTGTCATGTGACATGACTGTGCCAGTGTCATGTGACTGTAGTAGTGTCACATGACTGTACTGGTGTCAGGTGACAGTACCAGTGTCAGGTGACTGTAGTAGTGTCTCATGACTCCACCCAATTTCGCTGTGTTTAAATGAGAAGAGAATGATATGCGTAAATGGTAGATGAGTTCTGCAGTGATTCTAGAAGAGTTGAGAATAGGGTTATAATGATGATGAGTGTAATGATGGTATTGGTGATGGTTATAGATCTGAGATGATGTTGATGATGATGATGATGGTGGTGGTGATGATGGTTATTGGGATGGTGATGATGACGCATTGATAGATGTAGTTGCTTTCAGTCAGTGAAAATGATTGTATACCAGCCTGAGCCAATCTCTTTAGATAATCACAAAAAAGAAAAAAAAATGTCTGTGTCCCTCTTATTGCTTATTTTCTCTATGAAGTCATCTAGATAGGAAATGATCAGGAGAGGTCCTCTGTGGTAAAATGGACAGGGGATTAATATTTGGTGATAATTTTTTTTTTGATCAGGATCCAGGATATATTCAAGGGATAAAGTGACGTTTGTGACCTTAAATGAAATTTACATTCTCCAAGTGTTCTAAGTCACTGTGATGTCATAACTCTCTGTGATGTGACTAGAGTATTTGTACACCATTATATTCATGACTGCTTGACTGTCATGTCTATCATATGTTCTTGTATCCTAGCAACCCATCCATGGAGGTTCATGTGAGACCTATGAGGAGCATGTGGGATGATGCCTATGCTACGAACCTCAACAGACTGGAGGAAGCCAGGGTAAGAAATGACTCTTTACCTTTACTTTGATAATGATGATGATGATGATAATGATGGTGATAGTAATAATAATTATAATAAGCATAATAATAATAGTAATAATAATAATAATAATAATAATAATAATGATGATGATGATGATGATGATGATGATGATGATGATGATGATGATGATGATGATGATGATGATGATAATATTAATATTAATATTAATAATGATAATAATAATAATATTAATATTAATATTAATAATGATAATAATAATAATGATAATAATAATATAATAGAAATATCAACAACAATAATAATAATAATAACTAGAGAAGCAGATGTAGAGATATAGAGATATCAGTGATTTCCACCCATACGTATTTATAGCATTGTGTGCTGAAAGTTGCCTGATTTCCAAATATAGAAGCCTTTGTTACGTCATAAACCCTCAGCTGCACGGCGCCTCACCCCAGCATAAACTAGAGCACGCACTTTAGTGCGCGCAGGCAAACCTCAAATACGCGCGGCCTGAACTCCCAAGTTCATTGACCCTACCTGCCAAATTATCAAAAATCCTTCATAAATTCCCAAAAACTTCTCGGATCACTACCAAAAGTGAATCGTTTGTTACTTGTGTCATTCTCAACCTTTCCTGCAAGTTTCATCCCAATCTGTTAACTACTTTTTGAGTTATTGTGCACACGGACAAACAAACAAACGAACAAACGAACGAACAAACCAACAGTAACGAAAGCATAACCTATCCCTTTCCCTTGGCAGAGGTAATAGTAATAATAATGATTATAACAATTATAATAATAATAATAATAACATTAGAAATAATGATAATATTAATAATGATAACAATGATAATAATAATAATAATTATTATTATTATTATTATTATTATTATTATTATTATTATTATTATTATTATATTAATAATAACAATATAAAATATAGCATATTTTCCATTAACAAACATGTTCAAATGTACTTTACATTGTGATCATTAATGAAACAAGTGAGTTTTTAGATGTTTCTTGAAGATGATGATGTATTGCTGGTTGTTTGGGGTAGTTAATTCCACAGTTTTGGAGCAACAGATGAAAATATTCTATTACAAAGTGTGGCTGTAGAGATATTAGTTAAATAGTTGACACTGTAGTGAGCATTAAATGATCAGAATCTATATTAATGTACAGGTGTCTAATCTGCAGCGAGTCATTGTAATGTTGTCGAGTTCTAGATGGAAACCTCAAAGAGTACAGTTTATTTGAATACTTTTTGTGCCAGGAATTTTTTTGACAGAGTGTTATAGGGCTCTGATTACCAATCATTACTCAAGCATACAAAGGGTTAAAGGGATTGTATAGTTTTGGTTGAGACCTAATTTCAGGTTTCTAACATTTTTTGTGAGATAATGAGAAACCTCTTATGAAATATGAAAGATCATGTAATTCCATGAGGAATTCAACATTTATTTGATGAAAATTGGTTTTGAAATAGCTGAAATATCCAAAACAGAGCGATTCTAATGAGTGTGGGACCCACACTTCATTACGATCGCTTTGTTTTACTTTGTTTTTGGATATTTCGGTCATTCCAAACCCAATTTTCATCAAATAAACTTTGAATTCCTCTTAAAATGGTATGCTCTGTACTATTTGTACTAAGTGTTTTCTTGGTATTTTGCAAAAATTAAAAGCCCAATTCTCATCTCCACCAATAGTGTATCATCCCTTTAAGAGGTTTCTCTAACACTAAACTTGATTTGAAGAAGCCACTCCCAACCCTGTCTTTAATCCTACAGATTAAGTTTCAGGAGCAGGTTAGGATGATTGGAGAAGGTGCTACCCTGGACACCCTCACACCGGTGGAAATACCCTTCGTTTACAAGCCTGAGGGTCTCCAAGAGGTAAGGGTCAATTGTCACTAGGGTGTCAAGACCTCTGTATATCATTGATGGTGAAGTCATCATCTGACACATTATGTGGGTTAGTCACAGTAGTTTTTGAGATTTATTTAGTGCTTGACTTTTCCATTAACTTTTTTACAACATCACCAACAAGCCTGCAGCCAGCAAAACATAAACATACAAGTGTATAGAGCTTCAGGATCTGTCATACACAGTGTATACCACAGTACACACTAAAAAATTTCATATGTGTTAACATGTTAGCATGTTCTCCCAAGGGAGAATAGTACAATTGGTTCACTATCACATGTTCATATTTATCTATCACTGACTGATATTTGACAGACTGAGGCAATATACAGTTTTAACTGCATCGGGATGTAGAATGAGCTGACCAATCACTGATTGATTATTGACTGACCCATGAAATACATAGTGATGTCCGCATTGTGATGTGGAATTAGCTCGCTGTCTTGGAAGTCTTCCACCAACGTTCTCCATCAGACATGCTTCCGTTGATGAGGAAAAGATACAGGCATTTGATGTTTATGGTTAAAGAATGTTTTTAGTCTTTCTCCTTGACTAATCAGCAGATGTCTAATAGAGTGACTTGTACAGAACGTTTAGCCTGAATATTGTTTTCTTTAAGTCTCAAACGGAGCACTTTTTGAGAAAGATATTGTATGTTATCTTGTATGACACACATAGGTATGAAATCAAAAAGAGTTAACTCATTCATTATGTAACATTGGTCTCCCTTCCCTAGCAAAAGACGCCCAGTGGCGCTCCATTGCCCAGTCAGATGTTACCACAAGTCCATCTTATGTCACAAGCTGCTACAGGCTCCTGGCTGGATGCTCCTTTTAGAGCAGAGCGTAACTATGACAACCAAGGCAGGATGCTGATGGATGGTGCCAGTGCGAATCTTGGTAAGAAGATGAGAGTCTTGTGGTTAGATTGGCCTTGGGGCTGAAGCTTTTCAGAGATTCTTTCATCCACAGATTTCAAATCAACTTAACACTTTTATTTCTTGACAAAGTTGTCTTTTGAATTATTTTCTGATGTCACTTGTGCCAGTTGACTTTCAGAAGGAAGGGTTTGGATTCGTTTGTGGGCTGGTGCAGTGCACTCCCATTATATCGAACACAGTTATTACAAAACCCTTGTTAACAACAAAGTAAAAATCCACGTCCAAAAATTCTATTGTCTATATATATTTACATACTTTATTGTTTCAGTTTTAAAGAAATTTTGATATAATGAAAAAAAGCTGCTGCTTATTGGTCTGAGGACTTTGTTGTAATGGGAATCCCTTGTAGCAAAATCAATTGTCACATAGGATGTATCATGAGAAACAAATGATACATCTAGGTCTGGTGATGGTAAGACTAGTGGTATTGATATAAGATATTAAACCATCATTTCATGTTCCATGTATCTACACATATCATGTTCTGTTGCCTAATGAAGTCATCTGTGAAAGAAGAGCATTTTTCTTTTTGTTATGTTTTGTGTTTTGCCCATCAGCAATGAAGTACAGTAACTGTTCATAAAACCTGACTCCTTCTGAATTAGAATAATGTGCCCAGGGAAAATAACACAGTTCCCAATAGTGTGATAGGATACCAAGGTCATATGAAGTACAATGTAGCTGGCTTTTGTTTCACCTCATTCCACTTCATTATTTCCACAACTTATGTAAAGAGCATCAATAAAACGACATGAAAAAGCATCAAAATATCCGAGTCACTGTATGTGACGTACATGTATACAGTACTTGCATACTGTACTACATATACCGTTCATTACATAGATTCCAATATGGAGGAAAAGCAAGGGCTTCTTTGTGTTGGTAGTCATTGCATTCAGCAGACTTCATTACACTCAATGAGTAATTTGTGTCTTCTGTGCAAACCTTTTTATCACAATGATGAATTGGTATGAGGGATTTGAATGGCAGTGATTAGATAGTTAACAAAAAGACAAGTTTTTCTCTCGCTCCATAGTTTTTTGCCTGTCTCTCAAAGAGAAAAAAGTTTGCTCAAATTGTCTTCAATCTTGGACTAGAATGGTTAAAGTGACTGGTAGTGTTGGTTGTTATGCATTTGAAGATAAGAATCATTATTTGCTGGGGACAATCCATAAGAGAGATGTTTATCCCTTAACCCTAAAAGGGCCGGGGGGGGCGGAATCCGCCCCCCCCCCCTCGACGTTTCACGCTATAATTCTGTTACGCGAGAAGGCCTCGTCGCGAGGCTTCTTGACTTTGTTTGTTCAAGTCTCGCGCAACTTTTGAGACCAAATTTGCGATGTCCGCGCGTACTTTTGCGAAGCCACGCCCATTTTTGTAACGGAATGTCGCCCCAAAACGGGCACAATTTTGTGATTTTGTGTACATTTCCTATGGAAAACAGTGCTCTGTCGTGAAAGTCATAAAAACCTGATTATTTTTACAATTAATCACTTTCATTGATTAGTTTTGTGCTAATTATGGTAGAAAAGTGGTCAGTGACAATTTCCAATGAAAAAACAAAGAAAAAACAAAAGTTGAAAAACAAAGAAATACATAAGAAATTCTGAAAACAATAAAATACATAAGAATTGAAATGAATTTTGGAAGTTTTTGTGATGTACAATCATTGAATATGCTGCAACAGATTTACAGACCAAAAATTAGACTCTCAATGCTTTTAATTAGGCTAAAATATGATCTTGAGCTTAATTTGCATAATTAATTAATTAAAATTAGAAATTGATTGTTTCAAAAAATCTTATGACACAATCTTGTAGATTATGACGCAGGTCTCACGCATGCAAAATTTCATCGCGATCGCGCCACCGATGGCCGAGATCTCAGGGGGGGGGCGGAATCCGCCCCCCCCCCCCCCCCCCCCCCCCCGGCCTGAGCATAGCCAAAAAAGCCCGGCCCCTTTAGGGTTAACTACTGCAAACTAACATGGTGTTGCAAATGTGAGTAAAAAGAGAATTTCTTCATATGATATGTAATGTGTCACACAGCAGGTGTCGCTGCAGTTGACTTCATACCTGCACCCTCCCAGCCCCTCACTGTGTCTGATGCCAAGCGCACAGCCCAAGCCCTGGCCCAGGCTCAGGGGTTAGTGCAGTCAGACTCTGCATACCCACCACTCGTGGCTGGAAGCAATGGGGGCAATCAACCACAGCACTCCTTTGCGGTGAAGGCTCAGGCCCAGGGCTATGCTAACCTCCAGGCCAAGCAGAGAGCACTAGAATCCCAGCCACAGTCCTGGGGGGCCACTGGGACTACACCCTACGTACCACCACAGCAGCAGCAGCAGCCGGCAGTGAAACCAAAGAATAGCTTTGAACGCATCATGCTCAGACTCGGCACAAAGTTTCCCACTTACAACAAGTGAGCATAACTTTTCTTCTGTTCATTTACTCACTAGAATTGTTGATTTTAACCCATTGAGGATGAGTCCCTGAGTATACTAGGGCAAGCATCTATGGAAAATTTATGTTACTTATAAAACCAAAAGAAAGAAATACAGAAATGAAGCCGATAGATTATCAATTCAAATAGATTTAATAAATGTATTATGGCTCTATTGAATTAACTCTTGAGAATCTCTGTTGTTTGTGTTTGTTTGTTTGTTTGTTTGTTTTTTTGCTGTAAAGTATACCGTTGCATTACTCCAATTTTAATGTGATGAAAATAAAACATCCCTGGCCATGCATTTTTTAACAGATTTCCTATCTCCTGTCAGTTAATGCGAAACCAACTAATATGATAAGAAAAGATACAGGTACAGCATAGATAATCAGAAGTAATCTTGAAGAGTGTAGACAAGTATAGTGCTGCTATTGTTAATCCCAACTGAAGGAAGATGAAAAATATACCCCAAGTCCCCATCCATACCGATTAATGTTACACCCACCTCCATATTACAGGGTCCAGCTGACAAACTTTCTAAAAGAAGTCAGAACGGCAAACAAGGGCTCCCTCTCTGGTCTGTCTGTGGACGACATCATGGTGCGAGTCTCTGACCTTGTTCGTAAGAGACATCGGGACTCGGCTAATACTGCATCTCAGGTGAGAACCCAGTTGTAGATGTGGGACAATACTTTGTATTCTATGAAAACCAGGGCCCCATTTCATAAAAGATGTTAGGATGACAACTGTTGCTGGAATGACCACTTTCCACAGCAAACAGCCAATCAGGAAGCTGTATTCTTGTCGTTACCATGACAATAGTCATTCCAGCAAAGAGTTGTCATCAAATAAACTCTTTATGAAATTGGGCCCAGTAATACTCTGACAAAATACATTAGAAAATGTACTTACAAGGGGCTGGTACAGAATTGGAGCCAGTTTTTTACATTTTGATCTTTTCTTTGAAAATGATGGTCAGATTTTTCTATATACTTCACAAGTAATTTTGCCAATGCGATAAGATATACAAATAGACACCATGCTCCCCCCCCCCCTGCCCATCAAAGCTGCCCCCTCCCCCAAGTTTGCTACATTCATAGGTAATACAAGCATGTGTGAAATGTGAAAGGTGCAGGAGTATTAGACTTTTACCATTTTTATGCCTCCGCCACAAAGTGTCACAGGAGGCATTATTCTCATTTTGGTCTATTGCAGTCATGTGAAAGCAGACATTTTTTTTTTTTTTTTTTTTTTTAGTCTCTTGCTATTGACTCATATGATGATGTTATCTGGATATAATACAAATTTAACATTACTGATGTAGAATAAGTGTAAATAAGCAGTAATAGTTGGTAACATTTGAAAAAAATTAAAAACCAGTAAAGGTCTGTAATTGAAGGTAAGTGAATCTAAGGCTGTTGATCTAATATCAGTGATCTGAGGTCATTGATGTAATGTAATTGAATCTAAGATCATTAATCGGAGGTCAATGATCTAGGAACTTTGTTATATGATGCACATCCTGATAGAAGTTTAGTGAGAAGGGAGCATGTCATTTGTGTTTCTTGATGCTCTCATAGTTTTTATTTGTTTGATGTTGCATGCTGTGAAAAGGCATTGATAGCCTTTGATATCCCTCTGTTAACAATAATTCTTTGCCGGCTGGCCGATGCTTTGTGAGAGTTGCCATCCTACATCTACTTTGTCCCTCCACAGAGAACACTGAACACCGGACAACTCAGCTACAACTCAGGCCTCCTTGCCCGTCCCACTGTACCCCAGACAAACAGTGAGCTACAGTCCAGGCGCCCCGCCCAGTACCAGCCAGCCCCCAGCCCCGCCCAGCCTGCCTGGGGGCAGGTGAGTAAGACTGAACCTGGAGTCAACTGGAAGAAGGAGCTAAGAGATGGGGAGGATATGGAGGAGGATCCTTGTGTCATCTGTCATGATGAGATGGATGGAGATAACTTGCTGGAGCTCACCTGTGGCCATACCTTCCACAAAAATGTAAGTCTCTTTCCTTTTGACACTACTAGACTCCAGGCCTCGAAATAGGATTTTGGAGGGGCAAGGCCATTTAGAAACGGGCACTTTTTCCAAGAGGCCGGCCATTAAAGGGCACTTAGGTCAGTCAGAGGGGCACCAAGGCCACAATGGAAAGGGCATGTTGGGTGTTTATACGTGATGTGAATGCCCCATAGAGCTGTATGCAATCGACCGTGCTGCTACACTCCAGCAGCACACGCACACATAAGATCTCTCCGCAGCAGACGACGTTAGGCAGTAGGCCATACGCAATACGATGTAGGTTCTGAAATACAGTACGTTCTCAACGCATACGCCGCGCTCGCTTTGGAGCACTTCCGGCGCCATTTTGCTTGAGCATGTGGGCATGCAACGCAGAGTGAGAGAGATGGCAATGCTCGCAGCCGTCCGACAAGCCTGGCATTTTTTAGCATGGCTTGCGACCACTTGCTCCGGACCGCCACTGCGCTGCGGAGGCAGTCGGGACGGTAAGAGCCGGTCGGGCGTACATTTACGTACACGTCGTCTCGTATCTCGGAAAGATACTTTTGAGTTTGAATCAGATATATTGGGAGGCAAGTGAACTGAAGGTATGATATTTGAGATCAGGAAATTTGTTCAAGCTTATTAAAGTGTAGACTTTGAGAAAGGGCATATTATATGTCATAAATAATAACTTTCATTCTAAGAGGGCACCATGGCCACAAGAAAAAGGGCACATTTTTTTTGGCCGTAACTTTGATCAAGGAAAAAAAAGCATTGCGGCCAACGAGAGGTGCACCGACGGCCATGGCCGTTTGTGCCCCTCTCGTTGGCCGTCGGTGGCCGTCGGTGGTCGTCGGTTAATTTGAGGCCTGAGACTCCATTCACGGCTCAGCTGTATCTATTTCTTTGTTGAGCATCGGGTCTTGGGAACCAGGAATTGTCATTGTATTACTTTGTATTTCCTCTCTCTTCTTTTAACACTAAGAAAATGATTCATTCATGTCTAGTTATCAATCTACTTTTCTTTTCTTTTTTTATTAACTAAAGCAAAAATTGGAGTTATGCTTTTGATTACTTTATTGCTGATATCATTACAACATCTCTTGCTGTAATGTAGGTAATATTTCTCTATCAGCTTCTCAGGGAATATTCTTCTTTATATTTAAGAATTGTGCATTTTATATATTTTGTATGTTTTACTTCCTGCAAGCAAGCATACGTTGCAAGTGGGGAACTGGTTCAAAATTTGTTTTCAATGATTGATTTGTAAATTTGCTTTCACTAGTGTTTTATCATGTGAGAAGTTAATGAGAACATGTTAACAAAGTTAGCTGACATAGCTATCAAAGTTTTACATGTAGATAATGAACTCTGAAAAGTTTTGGGCAGGTGTGGCTTCTTTCAGACTATGGTAATCGTTTTTTTCAGGGCAGAAGTTCCCTTGTCAGCAACCAGTCATCAAAATTTTTATTCAAAGCAGTTTGCTTATTACCAACTCTAAGTACACTATGAATATCAAATGATATGAGATATGACAGTGGGAAGAAATTCAATAGTATGTCATAGGTTGCCAAAACTACTGGAAAGACATTTTTATCCAGGATTTGTAGGGACCATTTTTATGCCTCCACAACGAAGTGGCCGGAGGCATTATGTTTTCGGGTCGTCCGTCCGTCCGTACGTCCGTCCGTCCGTCCCGTTTTGTTTTTGTCGATATCTCAAGAACCGTTTGGTGGTTTTACATCAAACTTGGTATGAGGGTATATCCTTGGGGGATAATACTTTGTGTGGATTTTAGGGTCACAGGGTCAAAGGTCACAGGTTATTTTGTGAAAAAAAAAATTTGAAATTTCATGTTTTTCTCCATATCTCGCAAATGGTTCAAGGTATCTTCATGGAACTTAGTATATATGCTTGTACCGATGGGCAGTGATTATCTAGGGAAGTTGGGGTCATGGGTCAAAGGTCAGGGGGGTCAAAGGTCAAGGTCAACTCCTCAGAACATCACTACTTTCCTTAAAATGCAATATGCCTGAAGGTTTTTGTTTTTGTTTTAACTTGATGTATGCATGTATTACCCAATACATATTCTGTAGGAAGTTTCTTGCCAAAAGGTCAAAGGTCAAAAGGTCAAAGGTCAAGTGAAAGTGCTGAATTGCACTTTTTCCTCCATATCTCAAAAGTAACTCAAGGTATCATCATGAAACTTACATATTTATGCATGTTCAACCTAACAGTGATTCTCTTTGGAACTGTGAGGTCAAAGGTCAAAGGCCAGGTTTAGATAATGCTATTTTCCCATTTGATACTGAAATTATACTTTTTCTCAATACCTTGAAAATTACTCAATGCATAAACTTATAAAAGGGTCAAAAGTCAAGTAAAAATCATCAGTTCCCCAAATACCTGCACTCTGACATTTTAATCATTCATCCAATTGAACCTAGTTCTAGGAAAGTGAACATTCAGCACATTTGTGGCAAACCTGTCATTTTAATATTTTGCCAATTGTGTGAAACTGTCATCACACATTGTCAAGACATTGTACTATAGACCTATTAGGAGAACCTGCATTATGGCGGAGGCATATCAGTCGCCGTAGCGATATATCTAGTTAAAATTGTTTTCTATGTTTATTTCTTGTTGCAGTGTATCATGCCCTGGCTTAAAAGGCAGAAGACGTGTCCGACTTGCCGTACGTACATCGTCCTGGAGAATGAATTCCCCACTCTAGGCCATTAAGGAGCTTTGGTATCATACAGATGTGTCTCGGTTCAGTGAATGTTGTCGGGGTTGTCAGGATCTGAAGGCTGTTGCTCGGTGTGTCTGGATCTGAAGACTGTCACTAGGTGTGTCTGGACCTGAAGGCCATTGCCAGGTGTGCCTGGATCTGACAGCTGTTGCTAGGTGTGTCTGGACCATGTGGCTATTCTAAGTGCCACATGACTATTAATATGACAGTCAGTGAATATATGAACAGGACGACAGCTGATCGATTAAAAATTTTCAATGTGCCACAATCTTCCATGGAGCTACAATGTAGTTTGGATGAAAAGCTTACATAAATGTTGAAGTTTAAGTGTAAATGTTGCAATCTCGTGTTTTTGTGCATGTTTATGTCATACTGGTGTCATCTATGCTATGTCCTTTCTGTGACTCATGATATGTTTAGGTATAATGGGGGGGGGGGGATAGTCATTGAGAGCTTTGATTAAAAAGAACTCCTTTAATTATTGATTACATTGTCGGGAATATCTAGGGCTGTGATCATTACAACTGTGATGTGGTATTTGATAGGTTGATTACGCTTATCATTATTAAAAGTACCAGTATTCATCGGGTTTTTAGCAGGGAAGTTCAAACTTACTGTTCTTTGTTAATTGATATAGTATCACTTCAACCCAGCAAATGAGAAACTGAATTCTTCTTACTCCTGACATATGTGATGTAATGTGATCAAATTAATGATTCTTGCATCAAGTTTTTATCACATCTGATTGACAAATTTACCCTTCACCGGTGTAAATACACACTGATTATTCAGTGCTTTGAGGAGCTGCCATGATCAAAAAATCTTGAGCCATACAAACTCTGGTGGGAGTTGGATCCACAACCTCCTAATTGTTACGTAGGCGTCATACCCACTAGACTACCGAGCTTCTGCTCAATAGCCAGTGATGGCTAGTGAATATATAATTACTGGTATAGTGGATATGACGCCTGTCTAGCAGTCAGAAGGTTATGGGTTCAAACCTCACCCTGGTATGTATGCCCATGATTTCTTATCATGCTTATTATTCAAATGCTGAATAATCAGTCTTTATTTACATCGGTGAAGGGCAATTTGTTAATCAGGGGCAACATACATGTACCCAGTGTGACTATCCTCCATTGCCTGTTTTAGAAGTATAATGCAATCGGGAAGTATTATGAGAGTCATCAGTAATATCCACTCACTGTACATTGCATAGATTTGTGAGCATGATTATTTATGAATCGGGCTGTGTAGGGCTATTTCAAGAATGGCTAAACTCACCATCAAGAACCACAGTGAAAGAATGAGAAAGAAATATTGTTCCAGTAAAAGAAGCAAGGTATGTATTTTCTCACCATGGGGACGGTGTATGTTGCATTTAACAGGAGTCAATATTTTGTTATGCTGTTAATTTTGTGAATAGTAATCAGGGCACAAAATTTGGTGCATACAGATGTTTGTCGCTGTTTATTTTCTAATTCACTCACAAAACAGTGGGGTATATACGGCATTTATGTGAAGTTGAGAAGTATATGATGTATGCAGGAAATTTCTGTAGCTTTTTTTTAATTCGCAAAAACCAAAGGGGTATAATGCGGCTATTTATGAATGCTCTTTATTGTATTTACTACCTGTAAAATATCATTCCATTGTAGATGTTTTATTTGAATTTATATCTTGGAATTGCTCATTATCTTCATGCACCAATTAGAAAGTGTACACCATTAAAGTCATCGTACATGTTCTCGGCAAGGGATGCAAAAAGTGTATAGTTAGTTTATAGCAGAAAGGGCATTACTCCTGATGAGGCTGAACAGCATCAATAACTTTTTAGCTCTCTGTTTGCAAATGTTGAAGTTCAAATCTCATTGCTTAAATATCCAGTTTTGAAGCTCCTAAAAGCACCACTTGAAAGATGTTGATTCCATGTGCCTTGTTTGCAATCAGTCATATATACCAAAAGCACTGTTTTATTATATTTGAGCCAAAATTGTACCGATTACATGTTATCGAGATGCATTGTTACATGTTGATGTGATAAACCAGAGTTGTTGTTGTTGTTGTTTTTTTCATCAGTATGCGATTTGAATCCCTTTGTGTAAATGTGTTCACTATGTCTACTGCATTTTATAGTCACCTGTGTGTGACTGGGATAACCTTTGGGGATCAGTTTTTGGTTATCCTTGTACCATCCTTGTTTGGTTCTTATTAAGAAAATGATTATGTGTGTAACAATTTCCAGCTGTTCATCTGTATTGAGTCTCTTTGAAATTTACACCTTTGAATCTGGACAAAAATGCATGTATTGGTGGGCAAAGTTAGTTAATACGGAAAAGGAAAAAATATAGACATGAAAGCATACATTTTGGTTGCCGTGAAAGGAAAAACAATGATTTATGATTATCGAGGGAGCCCTCTGATGGTAAATTTTTTGTTATTTTTCAACTGTGACTGTCAGATGAGTAGGTGACATTAAAGTTAAAGGGTCTGGAAACAAAGTAAAGAGAATGGTGACTTTCAAACAGTTGCTTCAACAATTTTAGTAGGCACACTGGGTATTGGATTGTGTGGTCTTTCAGGCTACAAGTATAATTTTTTACTTGTTATGTGCAGATGTGTTAACACATTTTAAAGTTAAGCATCCATACAGATAGTGGAGTATATCCACAGAAACATGTCATAGATAGAATAGGGGGAAAACAGAAAGAGAATTGTGTCTGTGTATGTTTGATCTGTTTATCCATTTTTGGCAGAAGTATTTTCTTTGTACACAAGAATTTGTGAAGACAGACAAGAATTGTGCACCATTTTTGTTTTTCTCTCTTTTATTTTCTGTCAGCTTTGTACACAGCCATTGCACCAAAATTATACAGTATCTTTTGAAAATGAAGGTCATAAATGCATGAAATTTATACAAAGTTATGCATGGCTAGTAACTTTAACAGTTCTAGATATATTTGCTAAAAGAGGTCTCTGAACAGTTACAAACAAGGATGTCTCCATCTTTAGGTTAACAATGACAGGTGGTTAGGTTGTGGAAGGGATTCAATCAGCTTACTGGCATTAATACATGTGGGACTGAAGAAAGTGAGAAACAGAGTAATACACAGATGTCACATGACTGATCACATGACTGATCAAGGCTTTGGAAGAAAAAGAGAAGATGTGATGGGGGGGGGGGAGTGGGGTTGCCATTTTGCTGATTAGTGTTACAACCAATTTTGTGTTTTCTTTTTTTTTCACTAAAGATTTGTTACTGTCTGCAATTCAAAGTACACTGTAAGGTTGCTTTATTCGTTTTGAGAAGAATTACATGCCAATGTGCCAGTTATTCATGTGTGTATACCCATATCATCAAGCTGTTATGATTATTGGAAGTATTAATGTATTAGGAGGGTTTGGAGTAATCAAGACTTTGCTTTCCACGTTAAGAGAGTGATGTTATGATACCACAGGGAATACAATGTCACTGACCTTTCTGCGTACCATTTGGGTTTTCCCCATTCACCGTTTTGAAACAATGTTTCAATTTTTGACTCCCTGTAAAGATATTGATGAGATTCCTGACAGGTGATAGGGTGGGTGTCTTCTTGGAAGACCGGTAAACAATCCGAGACTGCCAACGTTCCCACAAGAAAGACTAAATTCACTCACGGTGTTTTTTGTGTAAACCCCTCCCCAATGACTTGTACTGTAGCTGATAAAGATTGTATGACTGTAGGTGATGTTATCTGAGCGGGATGTGGATTTCAGTATTAGGTAGCTGTGAGCATTAAAATGCCATCCACGGAGTTTGACTTGTTTAATTAACACATGAATATGCAGAGAATGTTTGTCATTGGTACCAAGTAATTCATGTAAAGAAAAAGAGTAGGAATATGAAGCTGTTCCAAGATGATATTCGGGAATGTCTTTGTCATTCTTTGCTTTTTTTTGTTGACTTGCCCATGATTTTAAAAGCGAAAATAAAAGTCATATTTAGCGAAATGCATAATTTGTGTTCTTTGTCCTGCACTTGTCAGATGATATTAGGGCCCCATTTTATCAAGCGAGAGTTATCATTGATTTGGGAAATCAATAATAACTCCAGTCACTTAAAAAACATTACAGTACATACAAACAAAACAAAAGAAAAAACATATACAACACAAAGCGCCTCCACAGGCACAGCTTGCATGCACAATGCAGCGCAGCGTGTACAAGTGTATAGTGTGTGTGTGTGTGGTGCTGACAAACCCCAGAAATCTGCCTAATGATAGAATGCATGGGTAATAACCAGAGGATATCAGCAACTGCAGTGTGACTTAAGGTGAAAGGCGTGTATGCATTAAACCTTTATGAGAGTATTGACAAACACTGATGAACTACGTAAACTGGTTACACGTTCATGTGAATGTTTTCACACACACACGCTGATCTAACAGTGCTTGATTGCCTCCGAAAACTCAACAATTTGCAGACAATAGTCAAATAAAAACACAGATTTTCAGACACTCTTTACTGAAGACAAACACAATGAAAACTTTAATTTTTTCACTTTTCAAGGCAAGAATGCCTCAAGAAAGAAAGAAAACAAGATAATACAAAATATCTTTTGAATATGCAGCTCTGGACACCGATGCATATTAAATAGCTCAACTCAAAACAGAGGCTGGGGCAGAAAATACTCAAGCACAATTATTTCATAGCGGTTTACACATCTGAATACATCAAGCGATAAAAGAGCCTTACATTCTCTTTTCCAATCTCTTCCAAGACACTATAGTCTTCCATTTCCTCTCCATTCTGGGGGTTATTTGTTGTATGAAACTATGTGCACCTGGTGTCAAAGTTCACAATGCCAATGATGGCAGGAAATCATCATATGGTTTGTGCAGGAGTGTCGGCATTGGCACATCTAGTACCAACTCCTGCTGGTCAGATAGAATTCCGTCATGGATAATTTGTAATTGCACTAAGCTGCAATAATTACAATCACTACAGCAACAGCCAAAAAACAACCAATCAGCTGTACTGAAGTTGTTGCCACAGTAACAGCAATCATTGCAACTAAAACTAAATTGAATCAGGTGCAATCATTACAATCTCTACGGTAACAGCCAGAAAACAACCAATCAGTTGTACTGAAGTTGTTGCCACAGTAACAAGTAATCATTGCTACAGGGAATAATTGAATCGGCTCTAAAAAGTGAGCCCTGGTTTACTCCTTACACATTAAGATTGAAAGATGACATGAACTGTAAGATTGGTCTGTGTATTACATCATGTGTTTTTCTTATTATTTTGTTGATGACCTCGAAGCAACTGACATCAGGTAGAACTGTGCGATGTGCTACCAGTACTCTTCTTTAATTAGATGATTTTTTTTTATAGATCATGATTACATAATTCTTCACTTGATTATCTGTATATCAACCAAGGCATCAAAAGATTCCACCACATAAACCAATTTAAATATCTGCCCCCGCACCACCCATAGAACTTAATCAATCCATTCCCAGTGGTTCTCATCTCACTCCACCCCTGTAGTACTTCCCTCCATGTATCATACAGGACATTGGTTTGATTCCATTCTGTACACTCCATAGACTGCTGTCGTCACAAACGCAAAATTAAATACAGGCTTGATTTCCACATACACAAACATACACACACATAATTATGCTACAATATAACTCATCCTCTTTTTGGCAACAAGAGTCTGCAAGGGTATACTTTGCTAGAAAGAAATAACATTTTAGCATTTTATGTACAACAAATTAAAATAATTACACATCATGACAAAACTAATTAAATAAAATAAAGAGAAAGAAGTGAGACTGTCCCAACATGAACAGTGAATGTCAACGGACAAACTATAATGCTGTCTGGAATTATTAGCACATTGAAAACATAGTCCAGGTTGAAATAAAATTAACTCCATGGGGAATATTCAAGCATTTTTGTGTGAATTCATTTTGCAGTGATACATAGCATGCCAACAATTTTTCACAGTAACAGCTAACTGACCACTGAAATCACAGGAGAAAACTTCATACCAAACATACTGCCTGAATTTGCTTGTAATAGCAAGATTTAGCGCTGCATGATTATCTCTTTATGATGACACTGATATATACCAGACTGACGGTCTTACTGACACAAACAGAATGGTGAACTACTCAAAGAATTGCTGTGAATTTCACCTTACAGGCAACATACAAAATCTCTTACTGGAAACATTTTTTTTTTTCATCCTTTGAAATACAGTACGCCTCATTGCTCCATCTGTACATAATTTTACATGACAAGAAACAGCAACATTCAGAATAAAACGGGGTGCTAAAGTACACCCTCTTGTGGTCAAAACATTACAGGTTTAACTCTGGTTCACAGAGCTATAATAACTTAGCCTTTGTACATCAACTAAATGATAAAAAGTACTGTGTCAAATATATAGAAACTCCGCAAACTACTGACAATCGGGTCACATGTTCCAAGCAGACTAAGTATGCGGCTTTACACACTAGGAAACTCTACAATAAAACTTATTTCCAATTTTCCAATAAACTGTTATGCAAATCATTCAGATATTTTGTCTATCATGAAAGTGGGGAAAAGATGATACTCTGCTAAAGTCCATTGTGAAACACTGGGATAAGCAAATCATAAGGGCCTGTCATTGAGCTTTAGATATTTCTATCACGTCTGCGTTTTTAACCGGGAATACCAGTAAATCTAAAAGCAATTCCACAAAGTTATTGAACATATTCAAAAAAACAAATTGGTCCTCTGACATTTATAACAACGGGTCTCTGTTTTCAAAGGATGTCACAAAGAATATGTGATGTCAGTAAATTTGGTATACATGAATATTCATGAGCACACATACACTGAATGGTATTCATACAATACTAAGTGGAATATTCTATGTTACAGGGCACTGAAGAAAGAAAACAATTATTGCATTAACTTAGACTTTACTCAAGCAGAGGCTGATGACCAGACGTCGGGGCAAAGTTACACAAGCTTGACTGTCCATTTGACCTTTATCATCATAAATATTACAAGTATCATTGACTCTGACCGACAAATAGCCTCGAATCATGCCTAAGTGGCAAACTAGTCACATTCAGAGCAAATAAATCTTTCTATCTGATCCCTGTCCTAAGGCCATGTCAAATACCCCTCACCAGCTAAATCTGAGACAAGGAAAGAAAGGGTTTTAGTTTCCATGTCTCCAGAAAATCTACCTCATCTGTCCAAACAACCTAGCTTCACTCTATTCTTCTCATTTACACACAATATTTCTGCATGTCATCATATTTCCTAAGTCACATGTGTTCTATTATATCTACATGTATATTGAACAAGTTTTAATTTTGTGTAAATATTTTTCTTAT
Source organism: Diadema setosum (assembly GCA_033980235.1). Lineage (NCBI taxonomy): Eukaryota > Metazoa > Echinodermata > Echinoidea > Diadematoida > Diadematidae > Diadema > Diadema setosum. The sequence continues at coordinate 35,429,631 of CM067070.1, forward strand.
TTCCCATGTTTTGAGAATAGTCATAAACCCAGTAGGATATGGTAACTTTGACAATTAAACACTGACATTCTAGCAAGCCTCTACCTAGTTCAGCTTTTCAAACATTTGCTGTGTAATGAGCTCTGTTTTTAAGTCATTATAATAAGGAACTGCACAAAGGTTTTACCTGCACAAAAATTTACAGTCAAAAAATGGAAAATCACTCTTACAGTAGTATGAATTACATACTATATATTTCTATGACCACACTACTCTACAGCTATTGCAATTTCAGCGCACAAAAAAAAAAGCTTCGTCTTGCTTGTCACACATGAAAGGTATGCCCAACTTTGTACAACACACACAACTATATGTCACAAAGCACTATTTCACTATCATGTGAAAAAGGAAAAGAAAATGTTTACAATAAGTTATATCTTCTTGTAGGAATATTTATAGACAAGAAATCACACCATCACTGCAGTTTGCTTGGAGTAAAACATCTGCTCTACAGCTGGGTCGCAGTGTATACAATCATATTGCAATGCTTACGACATCACTCCAAGGAATATCTACTGCTCCGCTGCATTAGTATCACATGTCATTAGTAAGAATGACTTAATGTCATCACTACTCAGATTATTTTGAGGAATTATCAGAGCACTGAAATCAAAGACAAAATGTGTCAAGATTCACTAATGATATCTGATGTATTATCTATTTCAATATGAATGAAAGTAATACCGGCATGAAAGAATGCAAAATTTTTCCTTGACCAAGACTACCACTGATGATCTCTGTCTACAAGATCTTCTATCTCAAAAGTGATACGTGAGACGGTGCAGTACTTGCTAACACGGGTCTGTCACAAGTGCAGAGTAGCATATAAATACATAAACTGTGTTTACAAATGTGATACCTAGGGTTAAATGTAGGTAGATCCATGCAACACACCACCGTATAATAAATGTAAGAGTCTTAGTTACTTCATACATAAGCCATTGGTATTAAGTGTGGTATACATACACATCTATACATCATTTACTGCTTGTCATTTATTAAGTATTGCGTCAAAAAAGCTCAAAAAGCATAATTTCCGACAAGAAGTCCCCAAAACTCCAACAAGATCTTTTCTGCCTTGTCTCTCTTGCTTGTTTTTGTGCACTACGATTCTATCTCATATGCTGTCAATTAAACAACGAAAACAAATTCTTTTCAGGCGCTGATCTACTTTACCTCAATGTGAAATAAAAAAAGACCATGAGAGATTCCAGTTGGCGCTACCAGCTGAAATGTTTGGTCACAAAGGCAATGAAAGCATGTCTAGGTTTATTAGATAGAGCCAAGCAGAAAACTTCTTGTCAGTGGAGACAGATGCACTTGACAGCTTCTTCTGTAGAATTTCTTGTCATCGTCACACTTTCTTTTCATCATCAAATCCTTAGTGTGAAAAATACAGCAGGTGGTATCTACCTGGTACAAACAGTCTTTCTATGTATCCTTACTGTAGCTTGACTGGTTTTGAGTGTTACACACTGATACATAGAGCTGTACAGATAAAGTGTTTTACAAGATCATGGAATCTAATGCTTATCATAAGTAAATAGGCAAAGTCATCTGTGGAATCCAAATCAGCTGGTATCTACTTCACAGCTCAAGTCTCTTTGACTTACTGACAATTGGCATCTTAAACAATGACTACTACATATCTGTGAGGTGTGTCTTTAACATTGACTGCTTGTGTTTTCCAGTGATCTACCGAAGAGGTCTACATGGAAACGTGTTGCCATGACAACCACAGCGAAGCTCCTTGCTACAGGGGCCATGCCCCTCGCAGGAAGGCGTGTTTGTCCTAGCGAATGAAACAAAGGAGGAAAGTTTCTGGTGAGGCTGAAATTGGCTCTACCTGGAATGACTACTGCATGTCGAAATATTTATATGTCGGGTTTTCGTAGCCGTTCTGCTGCATGGATACGATGTGCCTTTGCTCGACTGTTAGGTTGGGGTCAATTTCTGTGAAGCCATTGTTGACCGGTGTCCTTCGCGTCTTTCGCCGGACTATGAGGACAGCGATGACCAGTACTGTAGCCACAGCAAGGACGCCGCAGGCCAGACCGAAGGCTACCATGGGTTCGGAGCGGATCGGAAGCCTCTTCTTAGTGACAGACTGAAAGACAGATTCAGGACTTTAGTACCAGGAATATTGTTATAGCAACATTTTCAATTAAACTAAACCAGGATTTACTTTGAAAAATGTACATTTAAATCAATTTGAATCATCATCATGCTTTAGAGAAGAGCTGAACTGCTTCTACCTTAAACACAACTCATTATCTACTCTCTCCTGCACACACACAAAAAAAAAACAACAACTGTCCAGTGTTCAAGCTAAAAGACAAAGAGCTACCAGATATGTTAAAAAAAAAAAAAAATTGTGGCTATCATTACCTAACTCTCTGTTATATGGGAAAAGAAAGCTTTTTAAACCTGGTGATGACATTGTGAGATCAGAATTTACCATATAATATGAGCAAGGATCATCTCTCCTTGAATAGTTCAATCATTATCACATCTTCAAATATGTTGCATATCAACTATGTAAAGAGCATTTTAGAATGAAAATAAATATTAATTTTGTTTTCCCCACCAGATATAACCCCAGTTACCAAAATTAGAGACCTCCTCGAGTGCTATTTCCAAGAACGGAAAGTATTACAAAATTAGAAAACTCTAGTTTTGTCATTATAACATGTCACATTCATAAAGACGTTGTCTACTTTTCTTTCCCAAAACTTGACCACTAACAACCTTCTTGCACTCACCGTGTCCACCATGTTTTCTTGATCTCTGTTCACCAGTCTCTGTTTCTCCATCCTGACGGCTGCAGCTGATTTCTGGACCTTAGCAGCAGGTTTCTGGGCTACAATCAGAGTCTTGGGTTTCTCCACCTCAGTCTCAATGGGTCCATCTAACTCCTCCTCCAAGTAACTTTCAATTGGTTTCACTAAGAGAGAAAGAGGAAATAGTTTCAGTAGGATCAGTGTAAGCATCTAGTGGTCTCCACTAAAACATATTCCTGCACTGGTGACATTTAATCTAAATATCTACAATGAAGCATGTTGGAAGAACATACAGACACATATTCTGTGTTAGAGTGATAATCATGACATCTCATTGCACACACGATTAGATTGAGCCTAAAGTTTAAACTTCATCTCTGATATCATGTCACGTTTTCACGTCAGGAAATCAATCAATGGACAAATTTCTCTTGACTTTTACTGGTATCTGTGATAAACTCGTCCACTCTTCATTTCTTCAATATTCATAATCAGCATATTTCACACCTGACAGAATGCCAACAGCACTAAAATGAATCATTCTTACAAATACAGGTCACAGTCCATTACTGCAGAAACTTTTACATGCACAGTGATATGTATGTACAGTGTATTATGCATCTTATTTTAGCAAATTATCATTTTTATTATCAATGCTGCATGAGCAATTGAGTTCCTCAAGTCATAGTATTGGTGGAGATGAGAATTGAGCTGTTAACTTTTTGCGAGATACTAAGAAACCATCTCTGAAATGTTACAGCACATACGATTCTAAGAGATTTTCAAAGTTTATTTGATGAGAATCTGTTGTGAAATGGCTGAGATGTCCAATAACAAAGTAAAACGAAGCATCCTAATAAAAGGTGGGTCCCATCTTTTATAAGGATTGCTTTGTTTTGGATATCTCAGCCATTTCAAAACCAATTTTCATCAAATAAACATTAAATTCCTCTTGGAATTACATGCTCTTTCATATTTCAGAAGAGGATTCTCATTATCTCACAAATAAGAGTCAGAAACCGACCGGCAAGTTTCAACCAAAACTATACCATTACTTTAAAGCTGCAGAGTACAGACAAGTTTGTTGTGCAGACTATGACAAAATCACTGACAAGCACAGAATGAAGTGGAGAGAAGAAGACAGCAGTAACAGACACCAGACTTACCGGCGATGATGGGTACAATGGCCGGGACTTGGATCTCAGTCTCCTTGCCAATATCAAGTTCTAGTTCCCTGCTGGGTGTCGGGGTCTCTGGCTCCGTCTGGACCATGGTTGAGATCCTGGTCTTGGTTGGACTGCTAGGTTTGGCTGGGCGTGTGGTACTGGCACTGGTCTTGGTAGAAGTGGCAGTCTTAGCCAGGGCTGGGGCCTGGGTGTCTTCCTCGGTCAGAATCTCCTGGAGACAGGGAAAGAAGAGAGGGAAGCTAAGGTGTTAAAACTTGATTCTCTTTTCTCACTCCAGCCCCCTTTTCATTCCTCCATTCCTTTCATAATTAGTGGAAAGGAACAACCTTTGGTACAGTCTTTTTTCTCTGGCATACCTTCTTCAAACCAAGTGATATGGGGAGACTACAATAATGGAAATGTTGGCCCAATTGCATTAATATTAATTCATTTACTCATTCAATCATTCAATCATTCAATCATTCAATCATTCAATCATTCATTCATTCAATCATTCAATCACTCATTCACTCATTCATTCATTGATTGATTGATTCATTCATTCACTCATTCATTCATTCATTCATTCATTCATTCATTCATTCATTCATTCATTCATTCATTCATTCATTCATTCATTCATTCATTCATTCATTCATTCATTCATTCAATCAATCAATCATTCATTCATTCACTCACTGATTGATTTATTCATTTATTCGGTTACATTTGAAAACTGTGACTAGTGCCGGCTTTCTAGAACAGAACTGCCTATTAGCAAATTGTGCACAGAAATGTATGCTTATCAGCAAGGTTTGACTCGAGTCCAGATTCTTCAGCTTCATGTGTGCTGCCCATAAAGCTGTACACTGGGATTCCCGAATATATCAAAGTCAGGCCAATATTTATAACATATAGTATCCACACACCACCTGGTCTTTGAAACGTATAAATTTCACTCCAACAAACCATCCTAACATCCTCTTGGCTATACGGGTGTCATCTACTCATCATTCCATTCTCATTTTCTGCCGTCTACAAGACAACATGTATGCTGACATCCAACGATCACTCCATCTACACATCCTTCTTTCCTACAACAAAATTCTCCTTAAAAGAAAGCTACATTAATCAATCTCAATCCATTCATTATGGGTTAACAAAATCAACTCCAGATCTCTTCCATCCAAAGATAACGAGATCACTATAGAAGATTAAACTCACTTCTTCTTCCACATCCTCTTCTGATGGTTGTTCCAGGTCAGTTTCCTCTAGCTGCTGCTGCTCCTCCTCCACTTCCTTCTTCTCTGCAACTTCCACTTTCCCCATCAGCTCTTCCAAAACTGACCCTGTCTTCACCTCTTCCTCGTCTTCAGATTGGGATTCCACCGTCTCCTCCACAGACTGGAATTCATCGATTCTCTCCAGAGCGGGTTCTGTCGGCTCGGCGATCTGCTCCTCCTCCGCTGCTCGGATGAGGGCGACATCATCGTCAGAGTCTGCTGTGCTCTCCAAAAGGGCATCTAACCAAACATAAAACAGTAATACATGTACCACCATAACTTTAACTCTTGTATTTCATGAAGCCTTTTTCAAACTCCAAAGGATCATTTGTGATCTTTATAGGTTTGTACTGAGTTGTGATTAATTTGAGGAAGGGTTTTTGATTCACAATGTTGGTAGTCTTGATAAGGACTGGAGAGAAAAGACATGAGGAAAGTTAGGAGAGGGAGAGTAGAGTCTTGTTTGGTTTGAAATTGGTCAAATCATGAGGACAGATCACTATTGTGAAATCTGAAAGATTTATTTCACAGTCATTTTGTCTTACTCCTTTGTTCCATGAGTATATTTGATTTCTATCTTCAAACTTGTCTAAGAAACACAAACTTCAACACTTTATTTTTCTTTCAAGTGGCTTGATGTAAACTGTCTAAAAGGCAAAACCTGTGGGTTCATAAACAGACTTTAGTACCATATAGCATTTGAAAGGAGAGAAAGTGATGAAAATAACTTATGAGGAAAGTTTTGGCATTGATAGCTATCTGCAGCCCCTTGGATCTGACTTACCGATCTTGGGCTTGAGCTCTGAGTAGAGATTCGGCAGGGCCTGAACCTTGTCCAGTGCGTGTGCTACATCCAAGTTGAGGGCGCTAAGCATCTGAAGCATGGCGGACTTGTGCTGGTCTGCTTTCAGGGGGTCTGTGCGACGCAGGTGGCGGTAGTGACGGATGTAGTGTTGGCGAGCCTTCTGGACAGCGTGGAGATATCGCTTCAAGCCGTGCAGGATCTTCCTTGCCTACAAAACGAAAATGGCTCAACATTTTACATTTTCCATAAAAGAATACTGAAAACATGCTAGTTTCATTTAATAAAGCTGGATGCAGCATAACCTCAGAAAGTAGAAGTTTAATGCTAAAATCTAAGCAAGACTTTAATTATCATAATAGCATCAAGGGACTTGGCAACTGGCATCAGATTAACATGTACATTTGTCAAGAATTGATAATCATGATACATTGTACACTAACACTGAAACCAATCACTCCTAAACATATCCTCCTTGTGGCAATTAGACATTCAAAATATACTAAAGCGACAGTACATTACTAAATCATGAATACAGACTTAAGAATGACACTGAACTTTTCTTGCACAATTCTTTTTTTTTTTTATTATTCAGATGAAATAGCTATCGAAAATATATCACAGAGGAGAATCTAACCAATTATTTCCACTAAAATCTGAAACACATTTGTAACTGATGCATTCTCATTTAAAGAAAAATTTGAAGTGAACATATGACAGGCTATTAAATTCCTACACTCTACCTATCCATATTATGGATGAACAGCAAAATTAACAACCATGATTCAAGATAGGGGAGGCATTATCTAACCCTTTCTGTGTCACAGACTTTGTACAGTGTGTACAATGCTATGAGGTTTTCTAAGCCATCAGCACTCAAAGCACACACAGGGTTTACTGTATACGCCATATATTTCGCGAGTCTAAATTTTCGCGAATCGGAAATTCCCAATGATTTCGCAAGTGGTTAGATTCGCGATCATGGAGTCGCGTACTGAACGGAGAAATGTACATTGTACATGCGTACGTGACATTCACGCCGGGATCAGGGTCAGTATTTTCGCGTGTCTTTAATTTCGCGAATAGTACCCAACTCGCGAAATTCGCGAAAATAAAAACCTCGCGAAATATTCGGCGTATACAATATGTCATCAAAAGTCTAGTCTTTTTCAGAGACTACTCCTACCACAATTTACATTAGTAGGGTGGTCTCTTTTTGTTGTTCTAATGCACAGTAAGGAAACATGTACTAGCACAGACAGCCTGTCAAGAATAGCCAGAAAGGCCCCAGGGCAATGTGCAAAATTTCAAATAACATCCGCTGAGAAGAATCAATATAAAAAACACTTCTAGGGTTTGCAGAGTTAATAACATACTTTGAAATTACACATCTTTATTTGAGGGTTGTACACATCGTAGACCCGCTGTGCTTTAATCACAACCAAGGAAACAAAGATAGCACAAGGGTCAAGCAAACAACAAACTTGAGAGTTCTGGGTAAACATATTACATTTTGTAAACTTCTCCGTTTATCAAGGCTGGCAGGGAAACCTGCCAACCGAGTTTGAATCCCGCCCAGTGCTAACGTCCTTGGACAAGATGTTTTTACCCATATGTCCCTGTCGACTCAGGTGTATAAATTGGTACCTGGCAATGCTAGGGTATTAATAATGGCAGGGCCCTCTGATAGAGCAGTTGCAACACTAAAGAGGCTACCCTGGGTTAATTATTATTATTATTATTGTTAATATCATTATTATTATTATTATTATTATTATTATTATTATTATTATTATTATTATTATTATTATTATTATTATTATTATTATTATTATTATTATTATTATTATTATTATTATTATTATTATTATTATTATTATTATTATTATTATTATTATTATTATTATTATTATTATTATTATTATTATTATTATTATCATTATTATCATTAGTAGTAGTAGTAGCAGTAGTAGTTAAGTAGTAGTAGTAGTAGTATATATTATATATTATATATTATATATTACATACTATATATTACATATTACATATTATATATTACATATTATACATTATATATTACATATTACTTATTATACATTACATATTATATATCATATATGATATATGACATATTATATATCATATATTACATATTATATATTAACACCTCTGCCATGTACAGAGAGAAAAAAGAGAATGGTGGAGTGCGACAATGAACACCTACCTTGGGTTTGCCACCCTCCACAGCTAACTTGAAGGACTGGTAGGAGGAGTTAATCTTGGCCTTAAGGCCGGCCTCAATGTGAGCCTGGTGAGCCTCCCTTAACTCTTCATTCTCCTCAGCATTCTCTGCCTCCATGTCGCCGATCGTCTGCTCAAAGCGCAGCGTCATTTCCTTTCGCATCTTTTCCGCCTTCTGCATAGTTTTGTCAAAACAAAATGATGATACAATCAACCACTGGGCAATTCTTGGTAACATTTCAGAAGATCAGTATCATATGCCTTGGTTCAGTATGTTCTCCAATATAAGTAGAGACTTTATCAGCTTACCTGGTCAACCACCTTCTTTCAATAATGCCATGGAGCATTTTCACATAAACTGAAACATTGTGATGATAAACATGTTCTATCACTTTACGTTTGCCTGGAAGTGACAGGACAAATCCTATGAAGATGTGGGACGTACACCTGTCTGGAGATATTGCTACATGAAATAATTAATATGACAAGAGTGTTTTCCTCTGTAATGGATGGATGAAGCATACTTCTCTTCTACATGAATTGTTTCACTCCTTACCAGACTGACACACACCATAAAGCTGAGCAACATGTGGGTATACCATGGCATAGTGGACAATACTCTTGATGTTCAACTGAATCCCATGAACTGCCTTTGTCCTTGGACAAGATTTTTTACCAACCATGTCCCTCTCAACCAAGGTGTATAAATGGGTACCCGGTGACGCTAGGATAATATTCATGGTAGTGGCCCACTGGTAGAACCGTGGCAAAACTAAATAGGCTACCCAAGTAACCATGAACACTGATAGGTGGACCTGTACACTATATAAATAGCCACTTATTAATTATTATTGTTAAAGAAGAGCATTTTATCATATCATATCATACCATTACATAACTACAAAACACTAGTCTTCTTCTACCATCCAACTCCCCAGCCACACCCAGCCAAACCCTGGTATCTTACGTCGGAGTCCTTGGCCTTCAGCTGGAGGTAGTGTTCCTGAGCCTCCTGCCACTGCTGCATGACGCGTCCCTTCTCAGCCTTCTGCTTGGAGGAGAGCCGCCCCTTGGCTGCCCCATACTCCCTCTTTTCCTGGCTGCCATCCAGACCGACCTCCGAGAAGTAGGGGTCGTCCAGGATGTTGCTGATGATCTCACGTGGATGAGAGACTGCATGGTAACAAAGAGACAGAACAAAATGAAGCTTTGCAACGCGAACTGATTGACAAATTGCCCTACATCGACGTAAATAAGCACTGAATTGATCAGTGTTTTAGTAGTAGCCATGATAAAAAATCATGGGCGTACATACTCGAGCAGGATTCAAACCTACGACCTCCTGATCACTGGACAGGCGTCATCTCCACTAGACCACCGAGCTTTCGCCAGACAGCAAGTGTTGGTTGTAATCCTTATAGCATGCAGCGGGTACTGCTTTGTTATTCAAATTCATGAAATTCTTCTGTCGAGATGTTTTCGTTGCAACTGACTGACAAATTGCCCTACATCTCGACGGAAGAATTTCATGAATTTGAATAAGATGAAGCTTTCTCTCCCATCCAATCTCTCTTCCTCAGCCACAAAGAAAGCAATTTGAACCTAAACATAGGCACTGTTATATTCTACACAAAATCCTGGTTTCTGTTCAACTTGATTACCTTTAAAGAGCATAAAACAAATGTTGAATTTACTGTTATCTATAGATTCAAATACTCTGCCTGATTTTATAAATTTTATTACTACCACATGTAAATAATTCTTTCTCCAGTCAGCAATCTTTCATGTGTCTTTAAAGATAATGTCGGTTACGAGTTAACTCTTTTGTGTATCACACTCACATGTCCTACTCAGTCAATGGCTTGCCAACTTTGCATAATTTGCTGAAAAACTCAATCATGCACAAACTAATTCATTTAAATACTGTAAAACCAGAAATTTTCATGCAAATGGAACTTTTGCAAATTTTGCTAGGAGCCAATACTCTCATAATATATTGCACACAAAAGATTTTGTCTACACAATGAATATTGAGTGTCAGTGGCAATTCACAAAAGTTTCATGCCATAAAAATGTCATCGGCTCCAATTTGTAAAAGTTTCTTGTTTTCACTGTATTAGCTTTTTACGTGAAAAGTAGCCATAGCTTTGTCAAAAAGTTTACATCACAGCAAAGCTTGGAATTTTCTCTACGCTGTTGCTGTACTGCATCTAGCTCAATATTCCTATGAGAAGTTACATGGCTCTGACAATCAGAATATCTTGCAAAAGCGCTCACACGTTGTGGTCTCAGAACAATATGGTACACAAGGTTTACACCATGGCACATGGAGAGTTAACACAGCACCCATGGAGTGATTGACAGGCACAATAGTTCTACTGATAGTGGGTCAAATGAAATCAAGTTGGGGGGGCAGTCCCATCTCACACCCACCAGTATTGTCTCTCTCTGGGAGGGGGGTCTCCTCTTGCCCCTCAGCACCCCTTTCCTCCTCCTCCTCCTGCACCTGTTCCACAGTAGTGGTCCTAGTAGTAGTGGTGGTGGTGGCTGTGACGGTGGTGGTGGTGGTAGGGGCTGGAGGGCAGCAGGTGTACTCCACTCCCTTGTAGCGGTCGACATCACAGGGCAGCAGCATCCCGGTAGAGTTGA
>CM067070.1:36045590-36203090 GCA_033980235.1 Diadema setosum
GGCAGAGCAAAGAAGAGAGAAACAATGATGACCATCCAGGTGTAGAGTTTGTATTTCTTCTGTAGGTAGTTAGGATTCTTAGTGTAAAGGCCGCTCACGAACTGTATGTTCTCATAAGAGAAAGATTCGAGATATATATTCATTTGACTATAGGTCAAAATTTAATTTCAATATATGTAAAAAAAAAGTATGTGGTCAAGAGTAATGAAATAAAGACAGCCTTTCACTGTAAAAAATATGATGACTCGTGCATTATTCCCTTGTCCTTCCCTTTGTTCTTTACCGACATATATCTGTGCTGATCAGTGTACATCAGCGGAGGCCGGGGTTATGATACATTATGCAGGAGTGAATTTTCAATTGATCTAATCCATTCATAGAACCTTGTTCATATATCATATTGCTGCTTCGAATGCTGGCAAAGAGTTCTAAATGGGCAAGGTATATGTTTCTATAAGTATGTCATGAAATTATTCTTCAGACTCTTGTCAGAAAAGACGTAAATCTCAAATCTTACACTATATCATGATGTATGTACATCTATGAAAATCTTTAAAAAAAAAAGAAGAAATAGAACAGAGCATTTTTTCACACTCCCACATATAAAACAGGCCTAGTTTCTCATAACCATTTATGTTCCAGATTAATATATATTTCACAGTTAGTAAATTAAAGGTAGAGTGAATGCAGTACTGGGTAATTACAGCACACGTGTAGTCTCGTTCTCAAAACCTCATTTCTGTTACCTTTGTAGATCCATCTTCCCCTTGTCTCTCCACTGTCTCTGGGGTTGTATCTATATTACACGGATAACAACGATCAGTGATATGAACTGGCGTAGTCTCTGATCAAGCCCTTTAGGTAACCAAGCTTACGTCAATACATGTAATAAATGTATGATATATGCCATAATATACTATGTCATACTATATATATAATTATATATATATATATATATATATATATATATATATATATATACTATATATATATATCATTATACTACATATACTATGTTATTCAAGTGTTAAGGGGGAAATTTGGTCCACAAATAAGTTAGTCCGATGAAAAAAGAATAAAATCTTACGAGTTCAAGGGAAAAAATTTGACTGAAATTGGATGAAAAAAAAAGTTATGAAATTTTGAAGTTTTTCTAATTTCAGCAAATCAGTTTTTGTACAGTGGATATGAATGCGCAAATGAGTGAGCTGACCATGTCATAGTATTATCCTCACAATTTTCCATTGATCGAGTACAGAAAATGGCGAAAATTTAATGTTTCTGTCATTGAAGTCTGAAACATGATCTTATTCCTGGTTGAATAACTTCAGAATAGTGATCAGTTAGATACATCAGGATTTGAGCCTTGGACAAAATTGCGTTTGAATGAAAAACTAGAAATTTCAAAATCTTATGTACAAACTATATTAAAATTTGCCAAGTTGTGAGGGTATGACATGCTCACTCTTCCATTTGCATATTCATATTGACTGTTCAAGAACTGTTTCCTAAAAAAATAACGAAACTTCAAAATGTCATAATTTTCTTATTTTCCATCCGGTTTTGATCAAAATTATATCATTGAAATCGTTAGATTATACTCTTTCTTATCAGACTAACTTATATTTGGACTGGATTTTCCCTTTAAGTTCACTGCGGGTACCAGAGGATGGTGTATGATATTGTGATGGTGGGCATTTCCATAGGAAGTTTGCTTGGGAGTTTGATGACATTGTTGATGAAAGGATTTAACAACTATTAATCTGTGGGAATTGTAAGCAGAGTTTGGAGTGGGCTGTATCTCTAAATGAATGAATTAATCATATTTTCCATCTTAAAATCTTATATAATTGCTTTCTACTTGTCTCGTATATATATATATATATATATATGTATATATATATATATATATATAAATATATATATATATATATATATATAATATATAAGTTATTCTGAATCTCTATCTCATTTACAATTACACTTTCCCTTTAACTGTGACAGATGTGTCACATGATATTATTAGTGAAGACTGAGGCGAAATGAAAACCTCGTCTTGATCTTACCTGCTGTGTCAAAGTTTGACATCCGACTTTCTCCTACAGGATTGGGGACTTCCTCTAGCTCATTGTCGTCTACTTTTATAGTAAGGAAATTAAGAAAAGAGTGGATATAAAATAACTACTGATCAATCACATCCAAAAGACGAAATAATTAAGAACTACTGGAGTTCATCCTGGTCATTGGTCATAAATGTCGAATCACCGGTCCATATCCGTATTGCCTTTAAAATATCTCAAATCTTAGAAAGAACTCGTATTTGATTATTTTCCATCTATATTATTTATCTTATGACAATGATATCATACGTGTGAATCAATCCGGGCTCTGACCAGGTCATTAAACTTTAACAGCATTTTTGGAAGTCACATAATACTGGTGACATAAATATGGACCTGGGTTCAATAATTCTCGGGATTGCCAATACCGAGATGGCATGTGCCGACGGAGCATCATTTTAGATGCATTATGGGATAGCTTGAGGACAAGCTTGCTTCCTGGCCTTCTTCTACCCCAACACCTCTAGCACGCGCTATTGCAGAGCCGAGTCGAAACCTCGCTCAGGTTACGCTCCGTCTGAATGCAGGGGTATTTTTGAAGAATATTTCTTCTCCTGTTATTGTATGACCAGCGCGTTTAATCTTTTTTATGCTTAATTCTAACTAAAGAAAGAGTAACATTGAAAGAAAAGCGGATGAAAATTGTATTAATTCATGGGAACTGAGACAGCCGGGAGACAAACAAGCATGCGAGAACAGTGCACAGTAAATACATCAAATGAAGATTTACAAAAATGAGTACCATGTAATCACCTTGAATGAACTGGAAGAAGCGTAAAATCAAATTTTCTACTGATTTTGCGATGGACTGTCATATATGTGACCGTGCACCTCAAAACGAACAAAGTCGCACACACTGATTTTGCGTGAGGACTGAAAATAAGTGAAATGGGTCAACCTAGCCGAACTTGACTTTTTCATATTTTCTAAAAGAGCGGGTCTTCTTTTACATTATGCTAAAATTTGATATCATAAAACGGGCAGGAAAGTGTGTTTTTTTAGGAGTTTATCTCGAACATTTTTGGTAGAATAGTGTGATTAGGTGTGTCTTTAGAATCCCTTTTTCATTTCTTAAAAAACCTTGTCCACACTCTTCACTTTCAACTCTAATAACTTTTGAAAGGATAGGGCTACTGATTTGAAAGTTGGCATTAATTATGGACAGAATGTGTTAATGAGGCATGCTTAATTTCAGTTTAATTTGATAATCTCTTCATTGTTGTTACTCTGGTGGTTTACTTCCTGTTTTTTGTCCTATTCATCGCACAGCCGGCACGGTTTGGTAAAGATTAAGCGCTTAAATAGACACTGTACTTTAGAGCCTCTTTTCTCAGTTCACACTTTTCCTGAGTTTGTGCTTTCTTTCCAATATTTAGATAGGTTAGGAGAGTCCATTTGATTTGAGTTATACATCATTTTAAAGCTTAAAGTCTGTTTTTTTCAGAATATGGTCTTAACTAAAAATTCATGTCTGGCGACTTTTTGTTTGTTTTGAGGTGCAGGGTCACATATTATGTATGTGTGTGTGTGTATGTGCGCGTAACTGTGCACAACAAAAAGTCGCTCCCTGATTGTATGTGAGGACTCAAAATAGGTAAAACGGGTCAACGTAGACAGCTGAAATTTTCATAACGTCTGACAGACCAACTCTCCTACATGATTTTGAAGTTTATCATTATAAAACGAATGGGAAATTGTGTTTTAAGCAGTATCATTTTGTTGAATACCTTCGTGAAGAATAATATGGTTAGATGTGCCTCACAGTCCCTTTACATTTCTTAAAAGCCCTTTACAAATTCTTCACTTTCAACTCTAATAACTTTTGAAAGGATTTGTTTCATTTATTTTACATCTTTTAAAATGGTGGTCCAAGTCAGCATTTGCTTGTTACCATCGGGGCCTTTTAAAACACAGTACATAAAACAATATATAAAAACAATTACTAGCAAACAATTAAAAGAACATTTAAATGTAATAAAAAAAAACAAGCATTACCCAGTGATACAATAATTTCAAAGACATGTAAATACAACAATTTCTAAATAAACCAAGAGAGAGAGAGAGAGAGAGATTAATTGGGGAAATGATGGACAATAACATCTATTGTTCAAATGAAACAGCTGATATAACTGTGGGGATATTAATCACTGAATAAAATCGTGATATAAAAAACACACATCATGATTTACTTTTCTACAATCCTAAATTAGGGGAACAGAGTGCCTCTAGTGGCAAATCATTCCAATCATGCCAATCCGCCTGTAAAACAGTATTACATCTAGGATGCTCAAATTTAAATTATTGTGAGTAACGTGTTATGCGTTGCGCTTCATCATCATGCAGAAACAAAATTTGTTTGCTTAAAAGGAGGGTGCAAGGTGGTGAAGACATTTAAATGTCATACATGCCTTTGCTTTTTATAGTTAAAACTTTTGTAATGTTAGCCAGTTAAGTTGATGCGGATATTGTTTTGACATGGTACTCATGGTACTAGTAATGTCCAAATTGTGTCAATAGAGCATACTTGATTTCAACTCAATTTGTTAATACCTTCACTGTTGTTGCTATGGAGTTTTACATCCTACTTTTTGTCCCATTCAATGCTCAGAGCACTGCTTGGAAGGATTAAGCCCTTGACTAAACCCTATACTTCATAGATTCTTTTCACATTATACACTTTTCCATTATGTGTGCTTTCTTTCCAATATTTGGACTGGTTCGGAGAGTCCATTTGATTTGAATTTAATACATATCATTTTAAAGCTTAAAGTCTGCCACGTCAGAATCTGCCCTATAATTAAAATTCCTTGTCTTGCGACTTTTTCTTGGTTCGGTGGTACAATGTCACGTATATTCGTTTTTATGACCAAAAATTTGGATTCCTGTCAAGAAGATTTCATCGTTAAATTTGTTTACAAGAAATTGAAGATTGCATTTTAAAATCAGTGTGCTGAATTTTCATTATAACATTGTCACCGTAGATAGCATGTCAGTATATGTATGTATTTATGTGGGTGCATGCATAATTTTTTTTTTCTTGATGAGTTTTTGTGCCAGTGGCAGTAAGCATTCGTTTTTTTGCGTGATGAAACTATTTACAGGTTTTACTTGAAAACCACATAATGCCACAAATTGTTACCTCATGTCACCGCAGTATAACCAAAGACTATTTTCTTTGAACTGCTCAGGGAATTTAGAGTCCCATTTTCTTATCACACCATACCTCGTTCGTTTGCAGCACCAGACTCCTCGCCACGTTGCTCTGTCCTGAAAACAAATTGTGGCTAAAATACATCTCTGGGACTTGCTGCTAGGGGACATTATTACAAATCAGTTTGTTGTTCTATGACTCCAAGAAAATTACTTATATGGATAGAAAAAGTAATGCACTTGTCAATGTAATGACGCACCCCACTACCCCCGGACATGGGTGCGTCATGGTCATTTTTTGACTGACCACACGGGGTTTTTGACGGACACCACAGTCACTTTTTTGACGGACATAACGCTGCAAGTGACGAACACCACAGTCACTTTTTTTGACGGACAACACGTTGAAAGTGACGCACACCTCGGTCACTTTTTTGACGGACATCCTCGGTACATTCGACGCACCCCCGTAAATACTGAAACGATTTTTGCATACGTTTTATTCAAGCAATTTCATTTTCTTTTGGTTCGTACACATAATTTGTAAAAGTTTCGGCAAGTTTCCCTTACCATGTAAGCACCGTATTGTCATTCACCGTACATCACGCTGCTGCTACGATATTCCATACAGTAGTATACTAATGATGCACAGGATAGAGTGTGTTAGTGAAGGTGCGGCGCGCTCGAGAGTATTATATTGACAATGGTACGACATGCACGAGGCGCAGCCGAGTGCATGTTTGCAACCGTTGTCAATACTCGAGAGTGAGCCGCACCTTCACTAACGCCACGAAATAATCCTGAGCATCATTAGTTTTATAAAATGGGTCGAAAATTCGAAAACTAACATCACTTTTCAGCGTTTTTCACGTACCTTTGTGGCGCAAGACGTCCGAAGATGTTCGTCCCAAACATTTACGCACGTCGCACTCGCGGAAGTCCCGCACATACAGTATAAGTATAATGGGGGTTGGGTTTCCGGACACTTAAGTTCCCGCATGAAAACTTACTTATTTTACATAGAATATGCACCCTTTACCTTAAAGACTTGATATAGACTCCTCATATAGGCCTACTAGACAACATACTCTGAAAACGGCGTGAGAATTAACCTGCTAAATCGTTGGATTTGCTCTTCAAAGTGACTCCATGTACGCGTCCGGTCCCATAACGCTTGGTCTACTGTACTGTACAAAGTGTACGTATAGTAGAGTATACGTACGTACGCCACACATGCGCACAAGGGACTGACAGGCCGGCCGGCCGGCCGGCAGCCCGATCTAGAAGTTGTTTACAGGATTGACAGCGCGTATGCATGCAATTCATCAAAGGAGCCGCCGCGCGCACAGACGATCGGCAATCTACCATAGGATTACAGGCAGTGCAATTGTACTGATGTAAAGGAAGGAGGTGTGTCTCATTTCAGCGCTTCCTATTGGCTACATTCTTGAACCCATTTTATAATATGTATTCTGTGCATGCAACCCATACATGACAATCACATGTGTGCAGAATGCGCTGTGTGTGCTAGTGCGCGCGGTGGATGCATACTGCTGCAGCGCAGGTAGGTACACACCACGCCACGGCATTCATATTCCCGCTCGAGTACTGCGTAACTACAGCCAAGTCGCGGTACGTAGAGATTCGCACAGCTAACAGCGTCGCGCGCGCGTCTGGCCAGCTGGTCGGGCTATCCAGCGAGCAGAAAATGGCATGCGGCAATCAGTCTGCTGCCGTTTCGACAGGAAAGATTGAACGAAGTTGTTACATCGCTGAACAGTCCCTGGTTTAAGATTGAGTATGCATGATTTCATGGGTTTGTTGGAGGGAAAATGTAAGGAGAAAGGGTGGCTTTTAAATTCTTTGCTTGCCAGATTCTGGCAAGCATTTTTTCCTCTTATTCCAAAACGCTTCCCGACTTTGATTTTCACTTGCCGCGGGAAAGCGCTCACTGTAATTTCACTCGCGGTACGTGTATCACGACTATCCAGCGTGCAAAAATGCGTGTTATTTTCCATAGCCAAGTGACGTACCATGACGCACCCCTCGGTCAAAATTTTGACCGACAATGATGGGATTTTGACGCACCCCTCGGTCAAAAATTTGACGGACAAAGCTGGTAAAATGACGAACACCTGGGTCACAAATTTGACGGACCAAACAAGGAAATGACGCACCCATGTCCGGGGGTAGTGGGGTGAGTCATTACATTGACAAGTGCATAATTCTTGAATAGGAATGTTGCACAAGACACTCCTTGACGACAAACTTTTGTCTTCTGTAGTTGATAGTTCATAAATTAGGAGTTTGGGTAAAATTCTGATTTCGCAATCATACCGTCACTGATAACGTTGAAACAGACACAATGTAACCAGTAACATTGCTTTCTTAACTTTCACACAAGATAATGTTTAGCACTTGAGTCAATATATTATGAACTCTGCGGTACTTGGATAAGGCAGGGAGGTGACCTCCCTGGATAAGGGGATAGTCAGAATTAAGCGTGCGATCCGTCAAAAGAAGAAGAAAAGGATATGCTTTTTTTCCATAGTATTAAGCTACCACGATAGTAGCAGTTTAGAACATGAGACAAACTCCAGCTGTACCTGTTGAAAGCCACAATTAATATGTTACTCTATTTGAGGAACCATGGTAACCATTCTAATTGCACTAATAGCAAACATTAGTATTGAGCTGAAATAATTGAAACATAATCAAATGTACACACTGTTTGCATATAGAAGTGTCTGAGATGGGTCTGGCTCCAATGTGCATTGTATACACAGCTGCACTTGAAATGATCCTGTAAATGAATTATAGTGGTATGCGGGTATAAGCTTCAGTACTTGTTGTCATAGTAACCGGACACATATCTCTATACACAGACGTTGGTAAAATCTTACTTGCACCAATAAACAACCAGAATAACTCCAGCCAAAAGGTAGATCGCCAATGTGACTGCAAACGTCGTCAAAATGGGTTTCCAGTAGTCAAAATCTGGACAGAGACAGACAGATAAATATAGAAATATATTTGAAGAGTTTTATTGCAAAATGAGCCAAGCCCATTTTAAACATTTCAAAGTAAGCCCATCATGAGATAGAGCAAAATAAACCTTTTCAGTAATAAAGGTACCTCACTTGTGAAATAAAAAGGAATATTTTTGAAGTTCTTGTTTTTCTTTTTTTAAGGAGCTTTAAACACAAATATCTCAACAAGAATGGATTTAGCTCATTCAGTGATAAAACTCTAAAATATTATATGATTTTTTTATTCCATTACTGGTTATACATTTTATCATTGTCTGACAGCGATCTTCGTGGTGATGTTGTGCCACCATCCTTCCTTGCTTTATCCTTTTTTTCTGTCTATCAATGTAAGCGTGTGTACCGTTGCCTTTTTCTCTTTCCAACTCTTTCTGAAGGAAACATTCACCCTTACAAAAAAAAAAAAAAACCTGCTACAGGGAAAGAGGGGAAAAAACACCAAGAATCAATGACCAGTCTAATATCAGCTGAACTCCCTACTTTGACTTCATCCTCTCTTCATGTTTCCCTTCTTAACGCTCTTTCACATACTCCGCCCTGTGCCTATACGAAAAGTCCACTCTCTCTAAACTCCTATTTCGCTGAACTCATCCCTCAGAAATCTACTCCCTGGCGAACTCCTATTTCCCCATAACTCTCCTCCCTCCCTATAAACTCCTTTACTTACATCTCTCCTCCACAGTGATGGTGACTGTCTTCCTTCTGAATGAATCATTCCGATGATGGGAAGTTTCTAGAAAACAAAACAAAAAATGCAAATCCTCACAAGACGGGGTCTTCAAAGTGGCATGCTGTTTCGATTTGGCAAATTGAGTTTTGTGGTCACACTATCCAAATAATTTCTATGAAGTCAAGTTTCTTTAGAACATCCCCACACATCCACACACCCACACACACACACACAAACACGCACGTACGGAGACATATACACACGGTGGCTCGTCAAGATTTTGCGTGAGGACTCAAAACAGATGAAATGAGTCAATCTTGTCAATTGAATTGAATTGAATTGAATCACAGTAGATATTTTTCTTCTATTTCCTTAGAGAGTAATTCTTGTATTACGTCAGACCAAAGATCACTGATCCTTTTAGTTTGGTTTGTATCTGTTTGTAGTTTCATTAATTCATTATTCGTTCTCTTATTTTTTTCTTAGGGTCCCATGTTGTACAAGCTTTCCTTTTTCAGTGGAACCCTCCGTTTCAACTCCCTTCATTATTTGATTTGTATTTTGCAATAAGCATTTATCGTGTGGAATTGTGTTATCTTTGTGACATTTTCCCGTTTGTCTCAAAGGAAATCAAAGTGGTCAGACTTTGTCTTTAATTCAGCACAAAATATCGTTGTTTGACACTAAAAAAGAAGAAGAAAGAAACTGTCACATGGCAACATGACGAGGTGCAAAAATACCCCCTCCTCTCTCGTTCCTGCTGCAACATGTAAGGTAAATATAGTTTATTGTAGACTGAAAATGCAAGTGAAGCCAATGGAACTGATAAACGAGTACACCAAATCATAACAAGCTGTATCAGGTTTATTATTTGTACATTATGCAACAGGACATGTATTTACATTATTTCTCCTTTAAAGCATTCGAAATTTGTCCAATTTCAGGAAAGTACATTTGTGACACTGCACCTCAAAACAAACAAAAAGTCGCCAGACATGAATTTTTAGTTAAGACCATATTCTGAAAGAGCAGACTTTAAGCTTTAAAATGATGTATAACTCAAATCAAATGGACTCTCCTAACCTATCTAAATATTGGAAGGAAAGCACCAACTCAGGAAAAGCGTGAACTGAGAAAAGAGGCTCTGAAGTACAGTGTCTATTCAAGCGCTTAATCTTTACCAAACCGTGCTGGCTGTGCGATGAATGGGACAAAAAACAGGAAGTAAACCACCAGAGTGACAACAATGAAGGGATTATCAGATTAAACTGAAATCTAGCATGCCTCATTAACACATTTTTTCCATAATTAATGCCAACTTTTAAAGCAGTAGCCCTATTCTTTAAAAAGTTATTAGAGTTGAAAGTGAAGAGTGCGGACAAAGTTTTCCAGAAATGAAAAAGGGATTCTAAAGAAACACCTAATCACACTATTCTACCAAAAAATGCTCGATATAAACTGCTAAAAAAACACACTTTCCTACCCGTTTTATGATACCAAATTTTAGCATAATGTAAAAGAAGACCCGCTGTTTCAGAAAATATAAAAAAGTCAAGTTCGGCTAGGTTGACCCATTTCACTTATTTTCAGTCCTCACGCAAAATCAGTGTGTGCGACTTTATGTTCGTTTTGAGGTGCACGGTCACATTTGAAAAATATGAAATCCATGCTACATAGATGAATGAATGAATGAATGAATGAATGAATGAATGAATGAATTGCTTTATTGTCCATAAAGGGCTCGTTCAAGTCTCGTCGGTACGCAAACAGGAACCAATATTTTAGTAATGCTTTCGGCACTAACAATTTAGACCCCTATATCGCCAACTGACGACCAAAGGGTTTAACCTTGGGTAACAAGATCAACACCAACGAGTCTTACATCCCCTGCTGAATCACACAGCCCATAAGTCGTACAGCCCACCAGTTATATTGGGCCGGATGCATAAACGCTAGCAATTGCTTGTGCTAGCCTTTTACTCAAATCCGTGTGCATAAAAACAAGCAATTGCTTGCGAGCAGAAGCTTTTGCTAGCAAGCACAAGCAATTGCTTACTGCCCGCAAGCAATTGCTTAAGGACCAAGCATTTGCTTAAAAACGCATGCATAAAACAAACCTTTTGCTTGTTCTTGCAAGCAGTTGCTTACAGTTTTCCAAGCTCTATAACATGAGCTTGAGCTTTTGTTTAACTGGCACGTTCCCTTTTAAGTATCATTTTCATATCCATAAAAGAAAGATCACACTTGTGCAGGAGTGGTATAAATCTACAAGAAATTACTCCAAAGTAGTGTAAGAAGCATTTTCGTTCCAACAACGGGAATGTCCCGTGGTTAGCACGCAAAATGTGATGAAAAACAGGTAAGATGTCTGACTTCGGTGGAGAGCAAGGAGACCTCTTTCCACGTGCAATCTGGCACATCCGGGCTACTATAAGCAGTGATGGGAATCAGCCAGCACGTAAGTGTGTGTGTGTGTGTGTGTGTGTGTGTGTGTGTGTGTATGTGTGTGTGCATTTATGAGTGTCATTTCGTAGCTCTTCTGCTATGTCAGAGAGTTTCCGCACACACATGCCCTTTCAAGCACACTCGCCTTTGTTCTTCTGTTCGCACAGGCGTGACGTCCCTTTTGTTGAAAACGCAAGCAATTGCTTGTGCGGGACAAGCAAAAGATATAACCACAAAACAAAAGATTATGCATATGGTTCTAAGCAATTGCTTGATCTAGACCTTTTGCTAGACGAGCTTGTGCTTTTGCTTAAAGCAATTGCTTGTTTTATGCATTCGGCCCAATGACCAAAGCCAACGAGTTTGACATTAAGTAAAATGGGCCCACAAGTTATAAAGCCCATGAGTTCAACACTAGGCATAAAGGCTATGAGTATGACAGTACGCAAAAAAAAAACCCCGCTTACGAGTAAAAAAAAAACAACAACACCTATAGGCAAAGAAGGCTCATGAGATTGACAGGAAGAAAAGAACCATCTAAAAGCCAATGAAGAATGCATATAATTGTAGAGGCTGTACCGATAATGGCATAAGAAATAAGTGATGGGAAAGAACGGGCGCTAGAGTGTTACAAAATCAAGACGCTTAATAATGTACACTGTATGTGTGTGTTTGTGTGTGTGTGTGTGTGTGTGTGTGTGTGTGTCTGTAAACAAAACTTACAAATTTCACTAAAGTGTGGAAGAGATCATTTTACTGCAATTCCAAATATGTAAACGCATCCCCGTTTACTTGTTACTCTGCAAACTTTTTAGCTATATCCTTGCTTTCATCACTCTGTATAAAATGCGTAATCTAGGCAGCTATGAAAATGAAAATCAAGGAAATATTTCACAAGATGGTCAATGTCACAACACACACCTACTTCACACGATCTGAAGAGGTGCAGTAGTCATAGTAATACTAGATTTAGTATGAATTCACCTCAAATAACGAAGTACTCTATCAATTTATTAGTAATGTATCAGGAAAAGAAGATGCATCCATGCAAAGAGCTATTTATTCGTTCATAAATTTACCATGGGGAAAGAATCATCGCAAACACAAACGTCAAATGGAGGATGCATCGCTGCGATATACAAAAAGCGTTTATACAATTAGATCAATTGACTACCATGCGTTGTAGTTACAAAGATGATTACAACTTGGCGCTGTAATGATTTGTTAGCAATCAGGCAGGATATCTAACATTTCTCTAGTGAAGCGAGAGAGAAAAGGGAAAATGGGGGGGGGGGATGGAAGGTACAATGTTAGCCTGGAAAAAAAAATAGCGTGACGAAAATGCGCTTTAAATAATTCGTATTAGTATGTCATTTACCCTTTTACAGGTCATTAATGCAACACCCTGTACAGATATATATTTGCACTTGAGCGGTAATATTCATGGAACTATTCTTAATACGGTCACGTGGGTGTCGGTCTCGTAAAGTGTCGACATTATGATTTACCGGTATTTCTTTAAGCAGCTGTCTTCACTTATTTTTTTTTTGTTCTAATCCCTTATCATATTTGATATTCTGTCCATAAAATTATCATTCAGTGTTACAGTAGGTGAAATACTTTCAACTGTTAATTTATAAAAACACTCAAACGCGATACACTGACCAAAAACAACCACTGGAATATATTAATTACAAGAGATGCACTCCGTACGAATGTGCTTGACAATTTTTTCTTTAAAGATAGATACGTCTATTTTTAGATACATGCAGTTCATGAAAAGCAAAGGATCTACTCTAATTGTCAAAAGCAACTCAGAATTCAATTAAGAATTCAAATAATGTCTTCGGCAGAGTTGGCGCTGGGCCATACTTATGTCTATCTTTGAATGATTTGTCGCATTTTACGGAACAATTCTTATTGCCGGCGGAGCATGTCATGTTGTCTCACTACCAAGTAGCGCCTAAATGCTTTTCTTCAATTACTTTAAAGTAAATTCATTGAGAAGTAAATGAAATAAATAACCTTTCAGAGTGTTTAGGGAAATGTACATTGTAATTTGGTTTCAGATATATTCTTTGAGTGGGTTCAATGTAAGGTGAATTATTTTAACAATGACATTTAAGGTGGCCGACATAGGGTGCATGGTTTTCAAACAGCGGGTTCAACAAAAGGTAAATTGATTTGCACTGACTTTTGATCATGCTTAACCTATTTCCTCCTTTGGTTCTCATCCACTATACAACCATTTTTTTTTCTCATGATATGTGTAACAATCAGCCATATTCCGTGTAATCGTTTCCGGCCCTACTTACAAGCTCTATTTGCTTCAAAGGGGTCCTGGCGTTGATTTGTTAAACAAGTGCAGGTGTAGGCATTGTCTTTTATGTTAATGCAAAATTATTCTATACTTATCGATTTTGTGCCGAATAAATTGCAATCAATTGACGAG
Organism: Diadema setosum; assembly: GCA_033980235.1. Taxonomy (NCBI): domain Eukaryota; kingdom Metazoa; phylum Echinodermata; class Echinoidea; order Diadematoida; family Diadematidae; genus Diadema; species Diadema setosum. Next base: position 36,059,475 of record CM067070.1, read on the forward strand.
AAGGAACTATAATCCTTTTATTAGAACATTTTTTTTTATGGGCAGCATAAAACAAACAAACATGAATTCAGCCCGCGAATATAGATAATCTTGTTTACATTTTGAGAACCTTGTATACCAAGTTCCCATATATCACTTGACGCCCGTAAGGAACGGGTTAATGCGAGGTGTATCGATTTTATACTGACCACTTTGACGGTTCGATGGCGTGTAGTTATAATGACACATCTGATCGTTAGGATGAACGACGAAGACCACAAGAAACTTTGATGAGTCTTTGAACCTATCTCTCTATTATGAGAGGAAGAAAGTGACAAAAAGAAGAAAATTTATCATCATCTGAACCAATGGTTAACCTTCTAATACACTTATGTAACAAATCTGAACTAACAGTTAAGGAAAATTGTGCCTCGTGAGACGTTGATGTGTAGAGGAATATACAGTTCTTTTTGTCTTCTTTGTTTTTAGTTTTAGTTACACATAGTCACAAGAAGGATTATTACCATGTATTTACAAATTAGATTCATCAAGAAACACATGTCTATAACTCCAGTTACAGATATCGTCACGATCGTGTTGTCATATTGTCAACAACGCACAGCAAAATATTACTTATCCAATAAGCGTAAGCTCCAGTAGTGTTAGGGAAATGTTGATGGTCTGATTGAATTCACTGTTCATCAGGGTCACTGCCAGAGGCTGAATCTTGTTTTATTATTCGCCCTAAGTTTTAAATAGTTTTATCCTTCTTCGAGGGTGCTCTATCAATCTATCCGAATCTGCATGATGCAACTTTTGCATCCTTGAGGTTTTTTTTTTAACCGTGTTCACGATAGCAGCCAGAATTTAATTATCCCGAAATCCTTACGAATGCCAAATTTGCATCATCCAGACTCCCATTCATCACACTCATACTATGAGAAACTTCATATTTTGTAAACAGTTTTCCACAATCTAAAAGGGAATATAAAGGAATTTCAGATATTGATGGCTATTGTAGTGATCATCTTGAATATCTCAAAACCGTCATGAGTGCAAGAATGACATCCAAATTCGATGTAGGCCTAAAATGTGACAGACTAACACCTTGGTGTGTACGCTTATTAGTAATAATCTAGATGGCTCCTGTCGAAATTCTTCAGTTGTGTTTGTACAGTACTTATACATACATAGAGATAAGGGGTAAAACTGTATACAAATTGGTAAAGGGAATCTCGAATATATCCGAACCGGGCCAGTCTCCCCAATCCACGTTGTGCCCACGTTTGAGAGGTGTTTTTAGAGCTTCTCGTCTTTCAAAGACAAAGGTTTTGTGGTGGGTGTGCCGTTTTTTTTTCTTTTTTTTTTATTAAAGCATACACAATATGTAACAGTGATTAACACGTTCTTAAAAGCCTCCTTTATTTTTCTTGTAGCTCTTTGAATTTACCGTGACAGTAATGGCTGCCTTTTTGGTCATGGTCTGAAAGCTGGAACCCTCATTATAGCGGACTGTGGACACCGAGTCGTAAACAGGACACTGAAAGCAAAGCGACACATTAAAACATCAACAATATCAGAGCCTATAGCAAGACTGGGCCACGTTGCATAAAACATTTAACGTTAAGGGGAGTTTTTCAGCGGTAATATTAGTTTGAATGGGTGTGTCTCACTTCTCACTTCCATGACATTTATATGATCCCAATTCAACACATATCATATCGCTCAGTAACTGTAACTTGTAACCCAGCTGCCTACTAAAATACAAAAAACAACAACAAACCAACAGTTAAACTATTAGAAACCTCTATAAAAGACAATCACATACAGTCATGACAGTAGTTGCAAACAGAGTTCAGACAACTAATTGCATTTATGAAATTGCGCACATCTACCCCTCGTTTCAAAAGATAAACCATCTCTTTGTGAAAATCATTCTTTTTAGGAATTCAGTGAACCAAAGTAGTAACGTATTGAGCAAACGGCTAGTGGAAATTAAAACAAGTAGAGTAAACTTCTGCACTTGTAAACATGGTGCACTCCAACTTTATGAGCCAGTAAGGGAAAAAGAATGAAACTTAAATTGTAATTTTGCAATTTCCACAAATCTTGAATTTACACGTAAGACTTAACCTCTCTTCACATATTTTTATATACTCTCCATTTTTTTCTGTTTTCATCTATGGGAAGCAATTAATTTCATCGCTGGAAAAATGGAAAGCATGATGTCATATGCCTCATTTGACACTCTTACATACATTTGTAGATCAAAGGGAATGGGGTTATATTATGATGCAAAGCGTTTCTGCCTCATTTTTAAAACAAACTGTAGTAAAACTCTTAATTACAATTTTTCAATTGCGAAGATAGAATAAAATATGAATCAAATGAGTTGAATTTCTGTAGCGATATATGCTATTTGATATTGCAGACCAATGTCTTCCCAAGAAATTTCAATTTCTTGATACAACCAAATATCCACACACAAACTTGCTGCTGGAGTCTGACTCTTAAATATGGGATTACGAACCCAAACATTATGACTGTATGGCAACCAAGGTTTAATAAGCCGTGTAGAGACATAAATCAATAAATAAATCAATATATATATATATATATATATATATATATATATATATATCTATGGGCCGTGACGCGAGAAAAGGGCCCTTAGCTCTGACGCGCACAAACGCCAGAAAACGGCGCGGAAGTTTGACAATGCAATACGCGCAATCCAAAAGATTTCAGCTCGTTGTTCACCTTTCCTTCACGTGGAGTCAGCTCGAATCAACCTTATCAACCCGTCCACAACGTCTTTTTCTACGGTGCCTGCAGTATTTTGATTATCTAACTCAAGGTGAACATCAACATATTGGATCCCCAATGATGAAATGGTAAGAACATACACTGAATTTGATGTTAAATTCATGGAAAAAATGTTCGAATTTCGTGCTCGGCCCGGTCAGGCCTGTGCTCAGCGCAGTCCCAATCTTTCAATTTTTTTGTTGGGGATCTGCTGACGCTATCAAACATTTCCGTAGTAGTAACGTGTTAAGCCTACATTGTGTCTGACGATGCGTAGATGTATGACATCGTTACATTTATCTTAACGCTCCTTTCATATAAAATGTCGAAATAAGCTACAGCCAGTGTTCACACTGTCCTTAGCAATCCTGTGTTTTAGCGGTAAGGATAATTTCGGAGTGTTTTAGTTCAGGCAACAACGTAAACTGCATCATGCATGTGGTTCAGCTTTGTCTGACTTGTTCAAGTGTAACGTTAGGTTTCTGCACCCAAAGGCAAACAAGGTTGGGCCTACTTGAGATTGTGACATTTGTGTAATGTTATTGTCAGCAAGATAGTTCTACAACTAACGTTAATTTTTTTCCTTGACAGTTATACTGCATAACTGAATTCTACATTGGTAAATCAAACTAGGTCTTAATACTTATTAATAGTCTTAATTAGATACCGGGTTGTTCTACTATGTATCAACTTAAAAAAAAAAAATCCGAAAAACAATAATGGGACTAGCGTACTAACCACTTAGAACCTTAATGAGGCTGAAGTATCAAAGGGCAAGCCCAAAAGACAAAATCAGTTCTCTCATATTTTCCACAAAAGACTCTAACGCTAAGTGCTAAACTTTGGTTACAAAGACATCTCATCGACACACTATATAGTATTAAAAGTATTACCATTACATTTGTTATTCTGGTACTGTAGAATTAGGCCTATTCATAATAAGTGTTCATTGTCAACATATGTTTCAGAGCATTGTTATAGGAGTTTTTGGGTAGGTACTCACTGTCTAAATGCCAAGGGGAGATTATTCTCCAGATTTCATGTAATGATTTAGTGACTGTGAAGGTTCTTTCACCTGTCATATCTCTGATCATTGGGGGAAGTACCGGTATTCATTTCTTCTTTTTCTTTCTTTCCAATTGAAATAAATAATTGTTGTAATACATCACTGGCAGAACACAACAACAGTCCACAAAGTTGGCATCTATACCACTATTTTGATTTTTAAAATCCCACTGTACAGTCCACCTCTCAAACCCACATTAATCAGAGTAAGCATTTGTTCTCATATTTCAGGGCAGAATAAAAAATTGGCTGTGCTAGTATTCCTGAACAAGAAGACAACCCTGGGCTGCACACAGAACTGGAACAGAACCGTAACAGACTGATGGAGAGGAGACGTACTTGGTGTCTGGTAGATAAAGGATTTGGCAGGAGCAAACAACTAATTGCAGGTTTGTATTGTGCTGTGCATCAGCTAATTGCATTAATAGTATCGAATGTTGAGTTTAGTAACAACCTTATGACTGTAAAGTAGAACTATAACTATAATTTGAATTTAACAAAAAAAATATCAATAAATGTTGTTGTTATGGCCTATCGTTTTCATTTACTATGAATACCTGGATCTATGAACCAAATCAGAAGACATAATCATACAGTCATAATGTATTTTTGGTAATTGCATAAAATGCTTTGTATTAAGATGCATCTTGCACTGGCTGATGAGGTACAGAACTAATTCATTGAGTTTACATTTCAAATCTGATTTAATCTGTTTTAATCACTCCATTTCTGTAACCTGCATGGTTCCTTTTCTTCTGCAATGACACTCTAGTATTGAGTATGACCTTAAACCTTCGAAGAAATAGAATAATACATTGTATCAACATTCAAAATATTCATGATTTTAAGGTCTGACTGTGACAGCCTTGAGGAGTTTTCAACAGTTTCAAAAGTCGTGGACAAGTCATCTTCCTTTGAACGATTCTGGTGGGGTTGGCAATTGTAAGACTGGAAGGCGTACCTGTCCCGTTTACAGGGAGCTGTCTGAGATCAGAAAGTTTTCGTACTTTCACTTCTACCATGTTCAGCCAGGAATTGTTTGTGTGAGGGAACACCTCTGGGATAACGAAAAAAGAAAGAAAAACTATAATTGGGTTTACTCAAGACAGTTGGAGTGGTTCCTCAAAACAAGCATTTACCCATCCAGGCTGATATCTACTAGATCAACACTCGACAGAGCGCTATGAATATCTTCAAGCACATCAGTCCTTTCCTCTTCCAAGATGTCACCTGCCCCCAGTCCGAGAGACTGAGGCCTCATGATAGAGCTATGAAGTGTCATCCTCAACTTATTGGCATACTTGTCCACTTTATGTTTCCTACTGTATTTCACTCTTAGAGCAGATACTGGTATTGCCCTTTGGTTTGGAAACTTGGATCATGGTTGACATTATGTTTCGCCCCATGCATGTGTGCAGCGTATATGCTGCACATTGTCATAACCTACAAATGTACTCGAGTACAGCTGGTTTAGCTAAAAAAATTCCACCCTATACTGAATGTCGTTGGCGAGAAGGCAGGTGTGATTATCATGCCTTCAAGACACTGCTAGCTGTGGAAGACTATTAATACTCATGGCATATCAGTACTCTGCTATGAATTTACGGGTAACAATTTCAAATGCATCTTCAGATAACTTAACATTCTTAGGTTTTCTTCCAGTAGTTACCATATCCTTTATGTACTGTCTTTTGTTGACATGTGTTTATGAATGGCACAATGCAATTGCAAGTATTCATAGTTGACTTGTTCAAAAAAGTTATAAGAATAGAAGTTTCCTCTTCACTTCCACTGTTTTTGCTATCAGCTTACCAATAATGTGCAAATGATATTGTGATTTAATCAGCTCATGTATTAGTAGACTGTGGTCGATATCAATTTGAAAGTCAGTCTTTTTAGTGAGCCCAAGAGAGAAAAACTTGTATGTAGCTAGCCTCATCCTGAAGCAGTTGACATACTAGTACATGTTTCTTCTTTTCTGTTTTTCTGTGTCTAATAACAGGGGGAAAAGGATGCATATGATGACTTACTATTCTTCACATGTAGCTGAGCTTGGGCTGATATTAATGTAACGTGATTACTGTAATTTTATCAGGGTATGGGAAGCATGGAAACCAACAGAAATCTCACTTAAAACTTTCCACTTGAGAATCACTGGATCTTTTTCGTGAGTACAACTGTAGATGTTACTTTCTCTTTGAGTGGTTCACAATACACAAGCTTGCTTTTTAGTGGACCTCTCAGTTCTTATTTTTTTCTCAATTGAAACATAACTGTATTTTTTTTTGCCAGTATGCATACATATATCTTTATCTGTATCATTTATCCTCTGCGAAGTCAAATGTATACGTTTATGATATATTTCCTGATTTATTCTGTGTTGTGTTTTGTTGGAAAAACAAGAATGAAGAAAAGGGAATTGAATTGAATTATCTACACTTCATCATGCATTGTCTTTGATGGAGTTGAGATCCATGAAGTGGTATGAGAAGAGATTAAAGTGTTGCAAGTGCAATAACTCTTTACTCCAACAAATTTCATATGGAGCATGTGCCTACAATTCTATATGTATTCTTTTTCATTTTTATTTTGATATTGTCTTGGAAGTATGTGTGAATATGTATGTTACAGTTTTGTTTGCATAGTGCATGCTGTGTACCGGTACTTCTTTGTACATATGTGTGTATGCGTGTGTGTTTTTGCACATGGAGGCTATATGTTGAATGAATGAATGTATAATTGGAGTACTTTTACCCTAGTGACATAACACTAGTTTACTTTTGTAATGTAATTATAGAAGAAGGGTTAAAATAGGCCATGATTAATTCCATCCTACATTGCAAGTATAAAATCCGCACATTTGCTACATCTAGATTGTATATTTTGCAAAAACACATTACAGTATGTGTAACAGTGCCGGGATGTTCCGTTAGGCCTGCACAAACATGGCTGCATTCATTTTTAACCATGGCCCTGTTCGTAGCATTTCAGCTATATCACACACCCAGCCAAACACTCATGCATGCAACTTTTTAGAATATAAAGTTTGTTTATAGACCTTTTCACATTAGGCAGAGGAACACAATAATGGCAAATACATTCAAACACATTCAAACGATATTTACATGTGTACAAACATGCAAGACAAACGACATGGTCCCTTATCCTCTTCCTGTCTCAGCACACAGATACACTCAAACACAGACAGACAGACACATAAACATACAATATACATACGCACAAGTTCACACAGAAGTACACACATACATACACACACCCACTTTCACATGCTGGAGAACACAAGCGTTAAACACAACAAGCGTTAAACTTGCATGACTGTATAGTTTACGTTAGACACTCACGACAAAAACATGGTCTGTTATCATCTTCCTGTCTCACTCACACACAAGCCTACACACACTCAAACACAAACAGACACACAAATCTTCAATGTACATACACGTAAGTAACACACAAGTACACACACACACGCACACATCCACTTCTCAATCGGATACATTTTGTTACCATATCCAACGACATGTTTCTCTATGCGTGTTTTATTATAAAAGCCTAAATTCGTTTAGAATTTGAAATGCAACTCTTATTTTTGTGGTTGTCATGGCAACGATGATTTTATAAGAATACTTAATTTTTACATCATATCATCCATGACAAGACTTGGGGGAAAGATTCCAACTTTGATGAATAACGGACCCAAACTGTGGGACTCTGAGCTGTTAAAGGGGCACAGTGTTCCCCATCCATGACTTACGCGCGCGCATGCATAAACGCGTTAAAAAGTGACAGGATTGGGGCAAAACATGCTTTTTTTTAAATTTCATAACTGGGGCACTTAGGAGTGGAATTTCAGAAAACGGTTTGCATATTTAGATACATCAGAACTCGCTCTTCAATTTGGCGGTGAAAACTCAATTTCGGTATTTTACGGCCTAAGGGCCCTTTTCTCGCGTCACGGCCCATATATATATATATATATACTTCAAGTGATATAACAAATGAAGTACTGTATAGACGGAAATAACATATTCAATCATTCATACTTTGTAAAGATCTAGGACAAGGGATTATTGAACACAAGCAAGACTTCTTGTGACATGCTACGAGGACACCGAGAAAATTATTGTTGCGGTTTAGCGCATGCATTTGTACAGAGGGAGGCCTTCATTAGTCACGCAGCAAATTCGTCAGACAAATAAATGCGCAAAAAACTGAAAACTTTTCTGAAAATCGCTAGATGTAGTTATGAACATAATATATTCATGAACCACTCATCAGTTGCTAGAGAAAATGGATGAAAAATAATCACATAGATCAGTACGGTTACACACTGTCATTATCAAACTTCATCTGCTGTGATATGGTATAGATGATTTGACAATAAACACACTCACCTTTGCACGCTGCACGGAGAAGTAGGCACAGAAATCATCATTAGACTCGGCTCTAACGAAGATCATATCTACTCCCTTTTTGAAGTTGAACTCGTGATACTGATTAACGGAAAGACATGATGTATACGACATGTTAAAAGTATAATGCAAACGAGTAATTCTCTCATGAACAGTAGACTCAGTTTGTGGATAGAAAGTACCAACATAAATTCACATCTTGAGATTTGAAATTCAACTTCAGACATCACAATTAAAAGATTGGCGAACAAAAGAAAACGGAAGGTGGCTGCTTTCTCGTGGAATGAAATATACTCTATTTCTGTTACACAAATGCTGTATTTAGTTTTGAGATGTCATTGTAACAAGGCTCCCGAAAATCGCCTTAAAAAAAACCCGACAAATAAACGAATAGTAGGCCTATACATGAAAATATCCATCGAATAGTCAGTGATAGATAAAAGTGATTGTCAATGGTGAACGGTAGGCCCATTTCATTTATGGACTAAACAGCGTTCCAGAAGAATGTTAATGGCAAATAGTAAATGTTATTTTATTCATGGATTCTATTGGTGTGGGATGTTTCGTATATACTTTGATATTGAATTGTCAATTGCGAATGGTATTTTTTTTAATGACTGGCAAACAGTGTTTCAGAGGTGCTTAGATTATGTAATGCAGAATGATATGCGATAGTGTTCTCAATCGTTACTATGATTAAAACAAAAACAAAAACAAAAACAAAAACAAAAACAAAAAACGATAATGCGACTAACTCCGTTACAATTTGTTCAGAACCGAAATGATTGCTTTTTACCCTCCCTTAATAGGACTTGTTCTTTCTTCGACTGTACCCGAAAACTGATTTATTGATTTAACTGGACATCGTGTTCATGTCGGATGAATAAATTTGCCTATTCCTGAAAGTTACTTGCCCGACAGTGTCCTTGGTGACCTATAACTTGGGCTATTACACTTGGTCTAATCGCCAATTGGGCCAACACCACTCGGGCTATCCATTTAAGCCCATCTAGGCTGCAACCACTTTGTCTATTAACCATCTTTTTTTTGGGATCTAATTCCCACTTGGTCTAATATCCAGTTCGTATAATTACAATGTCGGCTAATACAATTTAATTTAATTCTCAGTTGGTCCAACATACGTATTTTGGTTCAATTTTCACTTCAGCTAATGTCCATATGGTCAACATATCAATTGGTCCAACTTTCATTTCGTCTAAATGTCATTTGTTCTATTTTTAATTTGTATACTGTGTTAACTTGATCATGATATCATAGAACACGTAGAATGATGACTCCTCCCCAGACGCCCTATTGGTTGTGTAAAGTAGGGTCAATGGTCAAACAATATCTCGTCCTGTAGCTTGCTTGAAACGTGGAGTATTGCTCCCATACTTTGCACACATGTAAATCATGTCAAGAGAATCATTTTCGCAGCATAACGACATTTTCCTCAGACGCCATCTTCGATGTGCAAATGAGGTTCAAAGTAACACAATTTTCATTTTGTCTCGAAAATCCATTCATTCATTCATTCATTCATTCATTCATTTATTCATTCATTCATCTTTATTGGTCTATGTCAGACATAGAAATTTGGTTTCCATTGACATTACATTGTACCAAAATAATCATGACAATAGAAACCCATCTCGCGATGTTGAATACATAGGACCCCATAGTGGCACTATCGGCTCTTGCGTTGTATGAATGATTATACTGTACAGGATACCTCTATTCGCTTCTTCGGCGAAGTAGACTTTTTTGAACGATTTTATAACATAATCAGGCCATCATTCATAAGCATGACGGAAAAAAAAAAAACTTCAAGCAACATCAAAGTTGAGTTTCGCAGCTCAATCTTCCATTTGAGTTTTTTTCCTGGTTTTGTTTTAACAATTTCCATAATGTGACAAGGGCCTGATGGGATGCTCAATATTCAAATAAATCATTGCATCTTTCTTGCTATCTTTGACAACTAATGGTGACTACATCTGCAAAATCCATGCTTTTGCTGCCATCCATACACTGTTTTTTTTTTTTTGTATAAAGAAGTCTGCTTTCTGAAATTATCCATCATTACTGCCTACAGATTTCGACCATATGACTTAGGTTTCCATGGTGTAAATAAAAGAAATCAACGAGCGCATTTGTGAGTTTACTGTTACTGACTGTTGGGGTTTAAATGCTACCAATTTTATGTGCAATCTTGCGATTCACTTATCACTCTAATGCAGTGTCGGGAAGATAAATATTGTTCACTACTTATAACATGAAATAAGATTTCATACAGTGATAAGACATATATGATAAAAAGTCATCATCAATCGGAAAGATTATTGTTTTGTTGAATATGTATATTTGATAGAACACTTATGAGCTCTTCCGGTCTTCAGACTAAACATGGGAATCTCTGCGATAAGAAGAAAGATTGAGAGAGAGAGAGATAGAGAGAGAGAGAAATAAGCTGGTCTTCTCAATTTCGCTTGATGGATGGTAATCCGATCACACTTTTGCAAACGAAATGTAATATTATACACGGCTTATGGTAACATCTTTTTAGATTATACATATAATACTCGCAAAGTATCTTGGGGAAGTGATCGTCAACATCAATGATACTATTAAATCTACACATTTGTGGATGGGAATGAAGAATTGGATAACTGGAAAGAGAGGGAGAGGGGAGAAATATGGTTGTCTTCTAAATTTTGCTCGATGGATGGTAATCCAACCACACTTTTGCAATCGAAACGTAATATTACACACGGCTAGGTTTGCATATAATCTGTGTTATGGTAACATCTTTTTAGATTATCATATAATACAGACAAAATATCTTGGAGAAGTGATCATCACCATCAATGATAATATTCAATTTATACATTTTAGATGGGAATGAAGAAGTGGATAGCTGGAAAAGAAAGATATGAAATGTAATGAGATAAAATGAAAGAGCACTAATCGAAGCAAATGTATTATAAGGGAAGAGCAAAACGGCAAACTTGAGTGTACACAATGGTACAACATTATGTAAAGATTTTGCAGTCATTTCTTTATATACGTTTTTCTTTCAATGTCATAGTTAGGTAATTCAAAATCGCCAACAAAAAGATAGCGCCATGAAGATGTTCATTCAACTTCGTTTTCCTGTCACTAAATTCTATCACTTAAAAAATGTATCATTAACACAATTCAATTTACAATGCCCATCGAGAACTCACATTCGTCTCAATGTGAGAGAGCGTATTTTCAAACAAAGTTGCAGGTAGCATTCCCGAGTTCGTCAGAGAAGTTCATTCAACTTAGCAACAAAAGGTTGGCCATCCGGAAGCTAAAGAAGTCGACATGACCATGGCAGTATGGCGAGCATATGCCACACAGGTTTGAAGGCCTAACATCGTTACATCACTTCAGAAAATAAGGAAAAGACAATGTGTGTTGAAATATACGACATTTCTTCCGACATTCTTCAACCTCTCATATCAGACGGCTAATTCCGCTGATATGATCTTCGCTTATGTCAAGAGTGTAAATCAATATTTGTTTTATTGTGTATACCAATCATTCCCCGATAAAAGACAGAAAATGAAGAACTATTCTCATTCAAGCATATTGTATAAAGGAAACGAGCATTTGCTGCAATCGTTTATGAATATGAAAATGCTGCAACGCGATTTCATGAAGTCTATAATTCGAATGAAGTCCGGACAAGTCGTGACCGGGGCTCATCCGGATAAGGGATTTGGCCGGATACGGGAGACTCAATGCTTTATACATGTATACATACACATGTACTGATGTAGCCCATTGTAGTACCACATGTAGTAATGTGTATACTGCAACCTTTTCATTGTTACACTCAGTAACAGACCCCAAAATAGAGGTTCGTGTTTGCAAGAATGAAATCATTTTCTTTTATAAATCAAGTATCAAGTATATGTAATTCATGTGTGTTTGTGTAGGAGTTCTCAAGGAGTAGGAATCCCGCTTTCCTCCCGTAATTCTTAAAAAAAGATTAAAAAAATCACGGCGAGATTGCGTCCGGATAATAGAGAGATCCGGATAAAGGGAGGCCGGATAATAGAGGTTCAACTGTACCTAAATGCAGAGATAGATGGAGAGAAGACGCAGACACAATAAGTGCTTAAACCACTTTAATGATGGCATTAAAACATTAATTACATCAATTAAAGAGACGAACATTTCGTACTTTTATTGCTCGAAATACCTTGCTCCCGAAAAGTCGAGTGTTACAATTGCAGCACTCCGTAATCACATCTCCGTCATTCGCAGAATTGAATGAACGCTTCGCAAATTATGAGCGCTTTCTACGAATTTGAATGAAATATATATATATATAGGTTTTTTTTTCGGCATGAGTTGTCATATTCGACTGATTAAAAATGGGTTGAACTACAAACAGTCGCGTATGGATAAAAATCCTTGCAACTTAATGATCGCAAAATAGTTTTGACTTATGAACTTACAAAACAAATGGACTAAAAGACCCAGATTTCTAATCGTTTAAATACATTACTAGTAATTGACCGAGTGACCATGAGACACAAAACTAGAACAGAAAAAGACTAAACAGTCGAAATCACCATTTTCGTTATCAACGTAATATTGGATATAATTTCATCTAATCAGCTCTTTTGAAATGATGCAAACACCGATCATTATTTTCATAGACAATTTCTCGCAAATGCAAAGCGTATGAGAGAAAAAAAAAACTTCTGCCATATGTCTTGTTTACTCGCTTTATTACAGTGTATTTCGTTGTTGCATCTTACTTTCTGTAATAAATGTTTGTAACATGCACTTGAGAGCTTGCACATTCGATTCCAAACAACCGTAACATTCAGATTCGAGTTTCTTCACTTTGTCTCCCTCTACAAATCAAATTTGTTGAAATCGCAACTGCTGATCTGTAAATTAACAAACTTGTCGGAAAAAAGGAACCAGTGGGACTCGAACCTGTCATCTACTGCTTTCCGGGCAGCGACACTACTTTCGCCCCTCACAACCTTCACCCCTCTGAATAATTATCTTTCTTTCAACCGTAACATTTAATATTAGGGTCTACAAAAAGAGGTTACTTAACACATACGAAGCACATATGGACCGGTACAGGAAATAGACTGTCAGTAATCGACCTTTGACCTTCGACCTTTGACCATAATCCCCGAGCTTTTAGATTTCGTCTACGAGAGGGTCTATCTAGGAATGTTTTTGTATCTGCATCCTGTTTATTCATAAAAATACAATGTAAGCTGATACTCTTGTCAGCTGGTCTATTCAAAATATTTTTGGCCATAACACGTGCACATGTGACGCTGTGTTACGCCATGATGAATATACGACTTGGATAAGGTGGCACTATCGACTCCTGAATTGTTTGTATACGGTACATCCTGTACTAGGTTTGTTCTTGGCCAAGTGTTTTTTTTAATACTCTTTTATGATATAATCGGAATATCATTCATGACAGTAAAACCCTTCAAACAACTACAAATAACATTGCTGTTGTTATGATAACACACAGACACACAAACATTCCCACACATCTCATGCAGGGACACGCAAAAGATTTACTTTTGAACTTATTCAATTTGCCGATTTTTGGTAAACCCCAGGACTCGGTGGCGGAAGAAAGGCCAACATTTCATGTCAATAATGGTAAGCAGGTCCGTCGATTCATAACAGGCTCTGAGTTCATCAACAGCGTCGTAGGTCCAGCAAAACTGAACCATTTTTGTGGGCTTCCAGCTTTTGAGTTTCTGTCTATACGCTGGTATCAACAAAACATTGTTGTGATCAGATGGGCCAAGCTGTGGACAAGCTTTTGTCTTGTATGCCATAGGGGCATTTCCATAACAACGATCTAAAGTTGCATCGTTACGAGTCGCCTGCGTTACGTACTGTTCATAGGTAGGCAGGACGTTCTCAAGTGTACATCGGTTAAAGTCTCCCAAAATAAATGTTGGGCTGTCGGGCGAGATGGATTCGAAATGACTAATTCTGTCAGCAACAACCTGGCTAGCTTCTCCTACGTCTGCTCCAGGATGAATATAAACAATCATCACATACAATTGGTTGAATTTCCTCGGAAGATAAAAAAGGGCGGAGCCCAACGATCATCAGCTCAATATTTGGTGTACACAATTTCTCTTTGATTGTCCAGTCATTGCACCATTAATCGTTAATGTACATGCAGACACTTCAACCCCTTGATTTCCCTGAATCCTTTGTTCTGTCTGACCTTGCCAGATGAAAATTCGGTAAAGCTTCCTCGCCATCAGGGATACTTTGATTTAACCAAGTTTTTGAAAAGAAAAACATAGGAGACACGATTCTCGATATTCATGAAGGTAACGAGCACTGGTGCAAAGTTCGTCCATTTTGATACATATAGACTGAACATTTCCAGGAGAACTGAAGGAAGTGGTGGTTTTGCCTTACGACTCCTTCTGCGGTTTGGAATCCCTCCTCGTTTCCCGCGCTTTCGTGGTTTGATCCCACTGGGAAAGTTTTCATATCCATTGCGGTCGTGATTTGGCAAAAAGGTGTATGTCTGAAAAATATCATGTTTTTGGTTTTTACCATTTGGGGGGTTTTCGATGCAGAAATTTTCAGTGACCATCTTTCGTAAGTCATCGAGCCTTTCTTTCCGAGATATTTGGGGCTATCTCTGTATCATTATATCAGTATTCCTGCTTTTGATTTTGCAAAACGGTGTATCTCTATACATACACCTTTTTGCCAACTTAAATGCACGATTTCTCACGGTGTATGTGAAGATATACCTTTTTGCCAAAATAGCGTGGGTTGCAGTCCCTGTAAACGTGGTTTGGCAAAAAGGTGTATGTCTCTAAAAGTGCTAATTCTGAAGTATCTTTTAAATTTGATGCATGAAAATTATCAGGAAATGAAATTTGAAGTGTAAACTAAATCCTGGAATCAAGCCCTGATCGCTGCACAATTTAGATGGCTTCTATGGTCAAGGAAACTGCCAAAACTTTAAAGTCGATTTTCTCGGCTTTGTAGTCGCTGTAAAACGGCAGACATACATCTTTTTGCCATTGGGTCGTGGTACCGGTACTTGCGGGTGGAGTTCCAATAGTTCCGACCGGCTGTAAACGTTGAGTTCGTTAACAGGTATGGGACTTACCATACTTAACAGGTATATACCAATACGTTTGCTCAAGGACTCAGCGCATCTAATTTCTGAGCCACTGGCTTATATCTTCAATTTGTCACTCGAAAATGGAGTTTTCCCAGATGCTCTGAAAATTGCAAAAGTTACTCCAATTTACAAGAAAGGTTCTAGGGAAGAACCGGGCAATTACAGGCCAATTTCAGTATTGCCAGTAATTGCTAAGATTTTTGAAAAAATTGTCAACAATCGGTTGGTGGATTTTTTGGACGCACACAATATTTTATACAAACATCAATACGGTTTCCGTAAAAAATACAGTACTAAGCTCTCTGTAATCAACCTTGTGAATTCACTTCTAAGGTCTATCGATAAAGGTAAACACACTATTGGTGTATTTATTGATTTCCAAAAGGCCTTCGACACAATAAACCACAAGATCCTCTTAAGCAAGTTGAGTTTTTATGGCATTCGCGGCAAACCTTTACAATGGTTTCGGAGTTATCTTGCGAATCGATCACAAGTAATATGTTACAAGGAAACAGTCAGTAGTCCGAATACCTTAAAGTGTGGTGTACCACAAGGATCAGTTCTCGGGCCAACGCTCTTCTTAATATACATAAACGACCTACCAAACTCAACTTCATTTTTTAATTTTAGACTATTTGCTGACGATTCAAATATATTTCATACATTCAATGTTGGCCAGAGGGAAGTTGACATGGGGATTATTAATATGCATTTAGGGAAAATTCAAGACTGGTGCAATTCTAATAAAGTAACAATTAATTTGAAAAAGACAAATTATATGATTATAAAAAGTAGAAAATTGGAAGTTACTGTAAAAGGAACAATGAAACTATCAGATAATGTCATTAGTAGAGTGAATGAGGCATCTTTTGTTGGAATATGCATTGATAGTCATTTGACTTGGAAAAGTCTCATACAAGCTGTAAATAAATGTGTAAGACGGAAGGTTGGTATCTTGTTTAAATTACGACACTGTGTCCCCCAACATACACTTATTCTACTTTACAAATCCTTTATCCAGTCCAACATAACATATGGAATTGAAGTGTGGGGGAGTACATGCAAATCTTATCTAAACTGCCTTCGTCTTAGTCAGAAAATGGCCATGCGAGCTATCACTTTCAGTCCACTCAGAACACCTTCTGATCCCCTATTTCAAAAACTGGGAGTAATGGATGTATTTGAACTGCATAAACTTTACATCTGTACATTTATATTTGATTTATCAAAGGGAAATATGCCACATGATCTAGTAGAATATTGTCAAAACATCCAACATTCTTATTCAACAAGGGGTAAAAAAGAAGGCTTGCTTTATCTACCAAAAAGTAAAACTATGTATGGCCAACTCTCACTTTCTTATATAGGAGTGAAACTGTGGAATGCTTTGCCAAAAAAGTTAAGGAGTATTAATACCAGGAAAAATTTCCGAAGTAATTTAGCAAAACACATTAAATCTGTATAGACAATGGTACTACAAACCAATAATGTTATAACAGTAGTTTTAAATGTATCTCAATAGTTCATTATGTAATACGTGTTTAAAAGGACCAACACCTACTAGCACCTGTGCTACCTCTTGGTTCTTTTAGCAACCTCATTGTGTACAACATTGCCATATTGTAGCTCTTTTTTAGATTAATAGTTTTAGATTACATAATCATTTATCAATTATATATTATAGATTATATTCAATATGTTTTGTTTAGATCATTTAGACAATTACATGTGCTATGTACATGTATTAATATTGATGTACAAACATGTATTCAAACTTTCCTGTACATATGTTGTTGTTAAATAAACTCAACTCAACTCAACTCAGACTTAAAACATTTTCCACGAAATGACAGGACACAAGACACAAAACAAAAAAGACCGAGAAGACACGGAATACACAAGCTTCACCAGACATGATGACATACTTACACATATTGACACGCACACGAAAAATGTGGTAAATGATACAAAATAAGCTTCAAACTCGGAGAGAAAATGCCAATGGCGGTCGCTACAGAGCAGCGGCCTCCCTTTAAATAAGATCGTCTCTTTGTTAGCATAATAGGCCTACATTCTTTCCATTTACAATATGTAGGCATGACAGGTTCGATTCCCGTTTCTTTGATGAGAATCTACAAATCAAATAGCCATTCGCCCTTAAGATAATCGCAAATGTAATGGATGGGCTCATCTGATTCACGATAGGGGCTTAACATTTATTTGCGGATACATCGAATCACCTAATATGTCAGTTTTGACAAATTCCCGAATCTATAGTTATCGTTATTATCATTATTATTGTTGATGCTGTTATTATTGTGAAACGACCATAAATCTACTTTGTTGATATCAACAACACCATCTTAATACTGATACTTCACTATCAATTCACTATTAATAATATACACGAGCTCCTGAAGTAATAAACATGGCCAGAATGCCCCTGATAAAACGGTTACAGCTCGTTATTCCGAAGGTTCGTTATTCCGAAGGCTCTTCAGTCCGAAGATTCGTTATTCCGAAGGTTCGTTTTTCTGAATTTCATTTTCGGATGAACAAATCTTCGGAATAACGAACCTTCGGAATAACGCCACAAATATTCGGATTAACGAACCCTTTTTCTTTTTCGGATTAACGTACCTCTAGGTATAGGGAATTTGTGTGTTTCGGATTAACGAACCTTCGGAATATAAAACGATCCTTCAGAATATCGAACCTTCGGAATAACAAACAACACCCGATAAGACATACTCATCGATATTTGGTCGATACACTCACAATGACAAGACATACTTCAAACAACATTTGCTGCTATAATTAACCATTTCACTTTTTAATTCTACATCATTCTTTTCAAGCTTTTCATTCGTTTTTTACCCAACTTACTATAACGACACCTATGGTAGCTCAACTGGCCATTAGCCCAAGTGGGAATTAGACCAAATGATGATTAGACGAACTTGCAGTTATAAAAACAAATGGCTATAAGACAAGTTAGGGGCTATCAGGTCAAATGAAATTAGACGGAGGTGACCCACTGATCATGAGACGAATGGGAGTATTAGACCAAGTGGGAAAAAATATATTAGACTAACTGGCATTTAGAAGGAATTTGAATTAGACCAAGTAATGATAGGCCCAATATGTCATTAGATCAACTGGTACTAGACCATGTGGCAAGTAGACCAAGTTAGAAGTGGACCAAATGGGTTAAGCCGACATGGTGTCAGCCAAACTGGTAAGTAGACCAAGTGGTAACAGACCAAGTGACATTAGCCGATTACTTGAACCAATTGTGAACCATGTCATTTCCATTGACTACACATCCATTGAATTATGGTGCACTATAATAATTATAGTCAACGGGCTACATCCATTAAACCATGCTGCATTATTCATTTACAATAGGCTACATCCATTAAACCATGTTGCATTATTCATTTACAATAGGTTACATCCAAATCATGATGAATCATTTTTCAATAAGCTACGTCCTTAATTCAAATTATGGGTCATCATGATCATACAGTTTAATAGGCTATACATCCATCAAAATGTCTCACAATGTTTTACTGATCTGTGGCCGTCAAACCGGCGTCAGTGTTGAGCGCTAAATAGAAAAAGAAATATATATCTGTGCACATGAAAAGTATACTTAACAGATAGTACATGCTCATTTGCATACTTACTGACACACGTTATTTACCGTCAGCAATACATTATGTCACTTGAGCTGCAAGAATATCTGTATGTCTTATCTAAGATCGCATTAAAACTATGTATCAAGTTCATGTTAAACCACCATCCTGACGTGCACAAGTTGTAACAGTAGACGAGCGCTGCCAACACCGCCATGGATTTCTCTTTCTTCTAGTGTCCACTCTCATTGTTCTATTTACGTGTTGATTCACGTTTCATTTGATGAAGAATATATAAGCCGTGGTCGCAACTCGCCGTACTTGCAAGTGCGTGCTGTCTACTTACAAAAAGGTGGGCAAAATTTGGGGATCCGTACGTAGAAAGTACCGCCTCCACACGAATTTTCGAGCACGCAGACACGCCGTAGCACTTTTAGGACCCGAGGAACTTTCGCTGCGTTCGGGCTACGGATTCACCCTAAGTGCGGGCAACGTTCGTGCACTCTACAGCGAACGTGCGTACAACGCACTGACTCCGTGCGTTTTTTTAAATTTTCCCACCGTCACTTGCTCGGCTGACGACACACGTAGCACGTACGTGTTGAGCACGTAATAAGTGCGCAGCCCGTGCTTATTCGACACTTCCCTGAGTTCAACTGTTCAATAGAGCACGCAGACCGTACATAACTTGCCGAATAAGCACCTGCTCCGCATTTAAAACGCAAGTTGTGCGCAGTGATCTCTGCAAGGTACATGAACCGTGCCGACGGACGAGTATCATCATTTTCGTCTCCAAGATGTCATGATGATGGCAATTGTATATCCACACTGTTCTATTTCACCTACCGGGCAGAAATTCCCTGTGAGGATTATAGGATCGAAAAAAATCGCATACACAGTATAAAATGATTGTTATATCACTTGAAAGAGCTTTCAAAACTCTTTCGAATTGTGTCACAAACCAAAATGATTATGTTATAGGACCCTTCTGCCTGGTAGGCGATTAGTAATATATATATATATATATATATATATATATATATATATATATATGTGTGTATATACACACACTTGTATACACTTGTGCCGTATTTTGTGGCACATAAGACAAAGTAAAAAACTTCTTGAAGAAGCAAAACATATAGAAATCTTGAGCTCTGAATGGTCAATGCATGAAGTGACAAGATTTTTGGAGTTTTGAAAAAAAAAATGTTACATTTAAGATCTGCAAAAGCGTGGTTAAAAGGCATTGATCATCATTGTGTATGCAGAACAGTAATAAAGTCAGTACCATTCTCTGAAATTGAGAATGTGTATATTTTGAAATTAAGCAAGGTAGAATTTTCTATGACAGTATTACCTTATATATATATATATATATATATATATATATATATATGTTATGATGTAAAAAGGAATGTCCTTGATTTGTTGTACTGTTATATTTTGTCATTCTGTTGCAGGGCCCCCTAGGATAACAGTGTGTAAACCACTGATGGGGCTACCCTGAGTAAAGAAAACTGAATAAATAAATATATAAATATATAGGGCCTTAATTGCAAACGTGACACCTTAAGTCTCAGATGAAACTGCAAACCCATAGGCCTACATTCATTGTTCTATTAATATGCTGATAAATCTAGCTAAAAAATGCCTCCATGTCTGATGTGCCACCACCTCTGAAACTGGGTATAAAGACGGCAGACTTCATAACGGCAAATCATACGCATCACACCTCAAGTGCCAATGTGTTAGGATGTTTTAATCCAAATAATGTTATACAATGTCATTGTATACCTAATATTGACATTAGCCTATTAGCCTACATCAGGTATACAATGCCATTTTATACGTGATGTAACCTAGGTCCTATACATAGAGCTGTACAGCTCTATGGTCCTATACCTGATATAGCCTATCAACCCTTTCTCTCTCAATGAGTCAAATATGCACACATTTCACATATTTCACTTAGTTTATGTATTTCAATCTCATTTTTTTCAACAGAATATGTAAAAACCTATAGACATGAAATGAATATGACACACAGAAGGTTAAACTACCATATTATACATCTATGGAGAAGAAGTATGATTATACATCTGAAGAACCTTAGAAAGTGGTCCTATAATTAGGCCTACCCCTAGCATCTGACGGGGAGAAAAAAAAATAATCGCACTTGCACGCACTTACAACATGCGACAGAGTAGGGATACCTTACGTGAGCAGCACGTGTAATTACAGCCTCCGCAAGAGAACGTAGCAATCTCACGCAGATTGTACGTTGTAAGCACGTACAACTCACTTACCACGTGCACAACGTACGATGCACGTAACCCCTTATGGCCAGGCGTGGCGTGCGGGCCGCATACTTACATCCTGCGCAACCGTGCGAGTGTCGTACGTTGACGTACTTCCTCCCTGCGCTAGTCAATTCCTCCCCATGTTTTTAGAAAAAACGTGAACACCGTGGCCTCCGCCAAGAACGTACGGACGAAAAGCACGCACGGCGAGTTGTGACCAGGGCTTTAAGCAGGATTTTCAAGTTTACAAATTGCCCCTTTTTACGAGTAATATTCCATTATCTATTACGTGAAAAGATACATACCTGAGGAGTAGCTGGATCACTGTCGAATGTCACGATTTCGTCTGATCTGAAAGAATTTGATACATGAAAGGAGATGGAATCATTTCGAACATAAGTGTATGAATACATCATCCCGCACACGAAATGATGAAAACAGAATGTTGACAATTATCATTGCTCACCATACCAACTACTGATAACGTAGCCGGGCAAATCATTCCCAGAGGGCAATTACCCCCCCCCCCCCCCCCCCACCCCCGGCTAAATACTGGTTAGTGGTAAGGTTAGGTAAAGATTAGGGTTAGGGTTAGGTTTAGGGTTACTAATTTGAGCTATTGTTAGGATTAGGTTCAGGATTAGGATTAGGATTAGGGCCAGGGTAAGGGTTAGGGTTATAGGGTTATGGTAATTGCCCAGGGGGTAATCGCCCTTAACCCACTGATAAGAATGCCTTAGTGTGTGTGCGTGCGTGTGTGTGTGTGTGTGTGTGTGTGTGAGTGAACTTGCAATGAATGAAGATCGGGGACATTGCGCGCAACACACCTTATAATCCGGATATTTGGTAGACTGGGGATATCCCCGATTTCCAAATTGTTAAAAATGACTTTAGAATTGCCTTAAAATAATTGAATTATACCCCTATCTACAGTTCTGATCTTTTGGAAAATTGCGCAAATTCCTATTGATTTATTATTGCACGTTCACACACGTGACACACATGTATATTCTTTTTTTTTCCTTGTCCTGAGTTGGAATGTGGAATTCTCTCCTAGTCCTTTTGAACATATTTCCTCAATTTATTAGTAAAACTTTCACACATCCGACACACCTGTGTATCCTTCTTGTCCCCATTTAAAATGCAAAATACTAAGAACTATGTCTTCTTTTCAAATTTTTTATTCAATTCATATATGAAAGCAGCATTTGACATTTTAATAACTGAAATATTATCAGGGCTTTCATTGCAATATCCCCATTTGACGGTGTAAAAAAACTATCCCCTATTTCCACACAACACAAGTATGTGTGTGTGTGTGCGTGTGTGTGTGTGTGTGTGTGTGTGTGTTGAAGATACTGATTCATCATAAGGTTATATCACAATGTTATATCAACACAACGTGTAAAACTCGTTAGCATTAAACCTTTCAATCGTTGTTAGACGTATTTGGCAATAATGTTTATTGCAGCATAACTCAAGGCACAATTAAATCATAAGAGTGTACCATTGCAGTATATTCTGCGACTTACTGCTGACAAATATTATAGTTTTCAGTTTGTGGAAAAAGTATAAGTGAGCATATAAGAAAATGGATTTATTTAATTGATTTAGAGATTGATCAGTGTATAAGCTTACTTGAAGACGTATCTGACTAAGCTGACATTGAGGCTGAAGCTGAGATTGGCGACAGAAGACGTACTGATGACAATATTAATTTCCACGGCACCATTGATCACAAAGTCATCACGGCACAGGGTGTGGCTAACATAGTTATATGTGTCATTGAGTTCAGGGGAGAACCTAAAGAAATGAAAAAGAAGAAAAAATAACAGTTCACAGTGAGGGATTGACAAAAAGAATCTTCCTCAAGTTTAGTTTATATACAAACATATGTGACCTTGCACAAAAAATAAACAAACAAACAAACAAACAAACATCAAAAAGTCGCCAGATTAAAAAAAAAAACAGACTTAAATCTTTAAAATCATTCAGAACTCAATTCGAATGGACTCTCCTAACCCATCTGAAGCACACATTCTGGAAATGGGGAGCTGAAGTGTACGGTTTATTCAAACCCTTATTCTTATCGAGCAGTGTTCTTTGTACTGAATGGGACAAAACAGGATGCAAAACTCCTTGGCAACAACAATTAAAGGAGTATCATATATAAGTGAAATTGAAGACCTCGATTGACACATTCTATTCATGACTCATGGCAACTTTCATAGCAGCAGCATCATCCTTTCAAATGTTATTAGAATTGACTGCGAAGAGCGTGTAAAGTGTTTTTACGAAATGAAAAGGGGCCTCTAAGACACACCTAATCACACTTTTCTACAAAATGGTGTTGTAGGAAAAGTTTTAAAAATACAAATTTCCTATTCGATTTATTTGATCCCTAACTTTAGAGTAATGTAGAGGAATTGGCCTTTCAGAATGTGATAGAAACTTTACATTGACCAGGACAGCTACTTTTGACCCGTTTCATCTGTTTTTAATCCTCATGTTAAATCAGGGCGTGTGATTTTTTTTTTTATTTTATTTACTTATTTATTTATTTATTATTATTATTATTTTTTTTTGGGGGGGGGGGGGTTGGGGTGCACGTTAACATGTATAATCCGCTCCATACCTGCTTAACATAACTTACACTAGACGCTTGCAGCACCCATACAGGCACTGGGACACTCTAATGGCTGGTCAATGTAAAGAGAAATAAAAGTGAAATACATGTGAATTCAATGAATGCAAGAATAATAGGCATACAGCACATCAGCGGAATTGTATAGAGAGGCGGGCAACCCATTCAAATGAATGCATTTCGATCAATAACGACAGTTGTCTTGGGAATTTCAGTATTTTCACACCTTAAGGTTTTATTCTCTAGTTTGATATAAACAAAAATAAGAATACAGATAGAAAAAAAAAACACACACACCTTTATTTATTATATCCACGTGGTTCAAGACTTACTGATTTGGTGATGCGTCAGGCACCGCCCACGATAGGATGCTACGAGGACGCTTCACAACCATTAGAATCGGATAATCAGCCTTGGCATTGGGACTTTCTAAGTATACTCGTGCAGCTTCAGACTAGGTAAGGAAGTCAGAAACATTAAATGGAAATATGAAACAAAACTTGCCACTTTAAAGGGAGGTATATTCTTGCTAGAGATGGGGGATCTAGATTTATTTTTTTTTTGTTTTGTTTTGGTGAGATAATGAAAAACCACTTATGAAAAATTTTAACTATAGCTTACAATCTTGAGAAGTATTCGTAGTTTATTCTATGGGTTTTGAAATGGCCGAGATATCCAAAAGCACAGGGTGAATATACACCACTGCAGTAATGATAATAAAATATTCATTGTTTTTTCACACTGCAGAAGGGCATCCGTTACATGACTACTACCAACTTTCAAAGCAGTAGAAACATCATTTCAAAAGTTATTAGAGTTAAAATTTAAAGTGTTTGAAGAGGGTTAATCATCAATCCAGTGGACAAAGTGTAAGGTTTCAGTTTTAGAGGAACGTTCACACATGGCCTAGTGGCCGAACAATGCGCACCTGCAGTGATTGTGTACAGGACATTGGAACGTTCACAAACGCATAAGAAACGAATATGAACCGGGATATTGCCCACAGGACAAAACGCAGGAGGAACAAATGGATGACACATGGGACATACATCAAACGTCAGAGAACCGTGCGTGTGCGTTTGATGGGCTGTACATATCCGTTCCATCCTTTCCATTTCTTGCACCAATGGACTCTACGCGTGGAAAACAACAAAGTACAGTACAGATACAGGAGAAAAAAAAAAAACGTACAACTTTCGGACAAGGGTCAGATCGCGCTATCCTTTTTTGGCGAGAAAAAAAAAAGGAAGGAAAAAAGAAAACAACACTTTGTGAATACACAAAGCTTTCTGGCCGGCGTGACGGAAATCACCAGAAGATAAACGTCCATCCAAAGGATAAAAAGGACAAGAAATGCATTTTAACGGATATCAACGTATGCAAAAATCGACATTCGTTTCCCATCCGGTAAAGTGTGATTAACAGAGTCCTCCGGAGGCTTTCCGGCGGTCCTCCGGAGAAGAATCAACCCGAGTAGGCCCTAACATACCTGAGATTCCACAGAACACGGGTTGAACAATGAGTACACCGTTTCAACAGATAGTGCTCGAAAACATGATATTTTATCATGTAAGTTGTCTCGATAAGGAATAAGAGGCAAGACATTAGATATATTCAGCAGTTATTTGCATAACAGGAAACAATTCGTCGTTGTTAATGGCAAAAAAATCGAGTGAAAGTATTCACTCTTAAAGGAGTGAATGCAAAAAAAAAAAGAGTGAATTTAGAGTGAAATTGGAGTGAATTTTGAGTGAAACTGTTCATTTTCACTCGTTTTAGAGTGACCTCAGGGATCACTCCAAAATCTTCGAGTAATCCCTGAGGTCACTCCAAAATGGGTATTTTATTCTCACCAGAACTACTACACTCTCGAATACTGTGAATTCCGCATGGACCAATGCTCTGAAATGGAAAAGAAAATAGAATGTCACTAAATGTTTTCAAGTGTAATTATATGTTTTAGTATAATACAGCTTATCAGCATCACCTTCTCGTGTAAGTATTGATGGGACTGAACCAGTCATATTGTTCAGATTCATGAAATTCTACGTTGATGTGGGGTATTTTGTCAATCAGTTGCGATAGTTATGGTTGATTGTACCAGATTTCTTGAAATAATCATTAATAAAAATTTAACCTCCTTCCATCTTATATTGATTTTTGAAAATAATATTATGTATACTTAATGACCAATGTATTCATCGAGTGATCGGTTCGTCGAGTGATCGGTTCGTGATGATTCTGTCTACAGAAAAGCGGAAATTTACACCCAGGAATTACGCTTTTTGCCGGTTTTGATACTCTACTCTGCGTAAGTGACATACTGTGATATATCTTCAATATGCGTGTCTGACTTATCTGACTCATCACCATGCCATAAGACTTGATATTTCTACGAGAATTTTGAAGTGAAATGGTGGTGACAAGAAAGCAGGGTCGGACATCGGACCAACGAAGATCTCCTATACAGCCTGCCGGCAATTCCCGGCGGAAACCAGAGGACACAGAAGCCCCAAATCTGGCTGTTCAGTCAACCATCACCATGGCTACATCAAGCGACGCTTTGAAAGAAACCATTGAACACCAGATAATAGATGCATTGTCAGGCGAAGCCTAGTGGAAGCGGTTGAGGTGGAAGCGGTTGCTACTGCCGTCAAAGAAGCTGTAACGCAGAGCGTCTATGCGGCCATTTCCATGGACTTTGAGAAGCTCCAAAAGCAGCAATCAGCCCTCGAGAAGGAAATCACAGGCCTTCAGAGGGAGTTGGCTTCTTCAAAACGTCTCATCGAAGAACAAGAGCAGTATTCGAGGAGAAACTGCCTGAGATTCCTCGGAATACCAGAACAACGAAGTGAAGACACAGACAAGATCATCGTCGAACTCGTCAACGACAAACTAGGCGTCCCACTGGCAGTCAGCGACATCAATAGATCACATCGAGTGTCGCCGAAACCAGGATCTCCACAGAAGGGACCACGACCCATCATCATCAAATTTTCGCGATACAACGTCAGAAACCAAGTGTACCGAGCGAAGCGAAAGCTCAAGGGATCGCGTGTGGTTGTGCTCGAGGACATCACAGTGTTTCGTCGAAATCTCATCAAAGAAGCATCGAAGAAATCCTCCGTGAAAAGGTGCTGGACATCCGACGGCAAAATCACAGCCCTAGTACACGAACCTGGACAAGCTGACAAAAAGGTACACATCACATCGATAACAGACATCGAACGACTGAATTGATTATTCTCTATACGCATTCATTCCTAAACGAACACAAGCATATCACCCTCAATGAAAACATCCGGCTGTATTTGTTTAGTTTCCCTAATGTTATACAACATACCAATGCTATTCGTTGTGCCTCTTGTGAAGGCTGGTGTCATATGTACTGCTTAAGTAACGATGTTAACAATGATGAATGGAAGTGTCGAAAATGTAGCTTTCTCGAACTGCCGGGTTATTATGATTGTGATAATGCAGTCAGTTCTGAATCCAATATCAGTAGCACAGAAGACAATGTGGATACTAGTTTTGAATATTGTAGCTTCGAACGCGTCAATAAGACAATGTCAAGCCATAATGGTTTTAATGTTTCTCATTTGAATATAATATGTTCTCTTTATAAATAGTGGGGGGCGCAAGGGATTTTTGGTTCAAATTTTTCCAAAAGCACCAAAATTTGGCACACATGTGGCCCAAACCATACTATTTCGATTTTTGATGGGCGCCAAGAAGGGCGCCCTCTGGGGCGGCCATATTGGCAAAATCCAATATGGCCGCCATATAGGTTTAAAGGTCACTTGCATTTGAAAACATAAAAGGGTTACAATCATTTAAAAAGTCAGGTTAAGAGGTTTTCTGGGTCAAAGAATTCGAATCTGAAGTTGCTTTTATGGTCTGAAGTCAATTTTTCCTTATAAGGACACCTTAAGGTCATTTAGGGGTCAAGCCATTGTATTCACAACAGTTTATTGAAAAAATGGCTTGCCCATGGTCAATATTCCAGGAATGCCAGCCTTAGTAATAGAATTGCAATTGTCCGCGACTGAAAGAAAGGCGTATTTCTTGTGAAGGGCGTATTTCTTGTGAAGGGCGCCCTCTAGGGTGGCATTTGCAAAATCCAATATGGCTGCCACCTACGTTTAAAGGCCAGTATAACAAAAATCTTTATAGTGTTACAATAATTTGAAAAATCAGCTTTAGAGGTTTTATGGGTCAAGGAATTCGATTCTGAAGTTGTTTTTATGGTCTGATGTCAACTTTTCCTTATAAGGTCTCCCTAAGGGTCATTTGGGGTCAAACTATTATATTCACAATAGGTAATTTAGAAAATGGCTTGTCTACAGTCAATATAGGAGGAATGCCAGCACTGCTAATAGAATTGTAGTTGTTGAGGGCTGTGGGAGAGGGAGAGGTGGACTTTCTCACGAGTAACATCAATATATCTGCTTTCGTGTTAAGATTTCAAACACTGGGTATACACTTCATGAATTAAAATAAGAACCCCTTTCTGAGAGTAATTAGGTTTAAGGGATCTTACTCAGATCCTTATTTCACAATTAAATTTGAAGACTTGATAACCCTTCAATTTCATTTTTAATGATTACTTACGGTAATTTTTTTCTGCATCATTTCAATTATGGCCTGTTATAATATGGCTACACAAGTTTTCAAGTGAGGTTCTGTCCAAAGCTATGGAATATCATAGTTCATGTCACAATCATTCCATTAATTATTTTTACATTACAGGCGCTAAGAGGAAATGCACTCACCGACTGGTCGTATTTGCGGAATTCAATATATTTGCATTTGCTTTAATAACAGCCAAAAGAGCTAGTTAGAATTATGAGTAATGCCCTTTCAAAGACTTATTTTCAAGACTTGATTATTGGATTATTATTTTCAACTTCATCTGCAAGGAATGCAATAAAAACATACATATATGAGAAATAGAATTCTATTGCTACCTAATATATTAATAGTTTAGCAATAAGGGGGGGGGGGGGGGCTACTCTCTATATTTGCCATAGCAGCGTCCTTGACGTTGCCACTAAAAAGAGAAGTGTTTTTATTTCTCTATTGCAGTTCAGGGTCCTCAATCCACAATAGATATTCATAATTCAGATTTAAATTCAATGGAATAATGATTATGAAGATCACTCCTAATCTGGATGAAAAAAGAAAAAAAAATCCGTCTTGTTTAAAAGAGTTCTAATACATCAGGTTGGCATCAATTTGCTATTTTCGAACTTGTGTAAGAAAGTTCGATTCTAAAGTCCTTATAGGAAATTTTATGTGCCTCCACAGCTAAATATGCCGTTCAGAGAACATGACGGTCCTGGTGACGCCATGTAGGGAACAAGCATATTTCACAGGTGCCACAGTGACACCATTATCAGGGTACAGGTTAGATATGCTATAGTACAACTTTCATGACACCTTTTAGGGTCTATTAAGATTCTATCCAAAGTGCTTGGACGCAAATTGGTATGATATCACAAGACTTCATAAGTTGGTATCTCGTTGGTCTGAAGACTATAGGTTGCAACTCTACTCTCCGCAACATCTCTACGACGCACGTCTCCTGGAGACGAGCCCAATCTCCAGGATTCGCAGGAGAATCGAACATTTTCGATTTTTGCAGAGACTATTTCCGTCTTCCAGCTTGTCTCCGAGACGTCTCTGCGAAGTCTCCATCACTGTGGCCATGTCGTGGGGACTAAATTTGTCTGCAACATCTTCGAGATTTCCCCGCATCTTGTGGAGACCGTAATAAAATAATGGCGACGAAAGGGAGAAGTCATCGAGAAAAGACATCTCTGATAAGGCCCTGCGACTGCAAAAGCCGTGCCAACATCCCCGTGACTTCCAAGCAAATAAGTTGTCCCTTTGTTTGAAGACGTCTTGGACGTCGCCCTGGAAATCGCGTTAGTTGTGACAGCGAAAATAATTTCTTCGAGACACTGGCATTGCGACATTGTCTACTCCCGTCAGATATGCCCTCAATCCCCCCCCCCCACCCCCACTTTAAGTTTGCAGCAATATCAAACTACTGACCATGGTTTGTCTGACACCGGCTCTACATTCTGCTTTTTTTACCTTCATTCATTCATTTCATTATTTTTTTTTCCATTTCCATGTTTTTTACCTCCCAATGCATGCCTTGAAACAGCTGTGATACAGAAGAATGAAATTTGGTACTTATTGCGGAGAGTGGCTGATAGTGCTAGTAATTGCCATGTACCTGTGCCATCTTTCCTCCAACTCCACTCCCTGAAGTCAGGGGTCACATCATGACCCATGCTGTCATGATTCCAGTAGAAACTCACTTGCAGCAGAACTCATCTTCGAAATGTTGATACAGTGCCGCTTGAGCAGATAGGGTGGTTTCTGCTGATCCGCTCCCACGTTATGAAGAGATGATGCCTAACCTCGTCGACGCTGGCTGCCCCATAAACCTTGCTGCTCATCAGTCCTTGCTGGACATGAGCACGATTATTAAAGTAGTTAATGTGTCAGTGAGCTCTGGTTTGCTGACCCATACTACTTGGGCATTTTGCATGCCACATCAAAGCAAGTCTGAAGTAATGTCGCACCCTGTCAGTGCCTGGTGTTGGGCTCTGGAAGAGAGGTATGCTGTATAGGAAATAGCTAAAAAAGGCCTTTATCTTTTCAATACCACGACCCACCCGTAACTCCCTCAGATCAAAGGATTAAAAAAAAAGCACACTACCGAAAATGTGATGTTATGCTCATCCGTGCGATTGTATACTGTTTTCAGAAAATGCTTTCAGAAAACACGGCATCCTTTGTAAGGTCATCTTTGCGTACAGATCGCATCTAAGTTGTTGGAAAGCTGAAGGGTTGTGACATCACAATTCCTGTTGGATATTTCCGTCTCGAATCAGGTGCTCAGGATGAGTTGTCCGTCCCATTTATTCTTGGATATCTGTGCGCTGATAAATCAGGGCAGTTCTTATTTTTCAGGAAGCCGCTACGCTCTTCCAATCATAATTTGAGATTTGAGTGGTGCCATCACCATCTCTTGTCACAGGACTGCACAGTGTTGCTGCGCAAAAATGTTAAGATTATTTTCTTCAGGATCAGTATCCCATACAACATCAATAGGTGTTCAGTTTCCCTAGTCATTTGCGCTTTCAGTAAAGAATCGGTTTCGTTTGATAAAAAGAGAATAAAAAAAATAAAAAAAACCAACTTCATCTTAATTGTCTTCACCTACTCTGATAAGAGACTGCCATTAAAGGACTTTAATTATCGAATTTAGTTAACTGCCCCTAGAATATTGGTCTGACCTGGATTGAGGAGCTCGATTCCGAGGAAGCTTCAGCCATTGCTTCCTTCACTGAAGAAGCAGACGCTGTCTTGTCAAGGGAGAGCTGCAGGCGTACACCAATTTCAGCAGGAGGAGAATCATATCGCTTGCCAGCTTGAAAGTTATATAATTGACCATGAAAGGTGACGAGGTGGCTCAGTCGGTAGCGTATGGCTTGCGGTCTAAAGACTTGTGTTCCGGCGCGGGTTCGAATCCCACTTATCTCAAGTCTAGCTGAGTAATGGTGTGTGTTGTCATACCGTTCCCTCTAGTAGAGGCACAACACTTTGCATCTCATCACTTGGATATAAAAAGTGGAAGTCCCTTGTGTAAAAGAATCACAAACCCAGACACATGAAAAGATCCCGAATCGGCATTCCGTTATCGGAAAACTCAAGGTGTATAAACCGGTAAAGTGGTCCACCCCAAGTACATACAACTCACCAGCTAGTTGCATACGGGCTATCGAGCTAAAATAAGATTAGGCGTATTTATTACCCTCTTTGCCACTGCACCCTGATTGGGCACCTTGGAATAGGATGGCGGCCGTATATATATATATATATTATATTGAAACAAAGAAAGGAAAAACTGACCAGAAACAATTGATAAATGGTGAAAACTTTGAGCAAAAAAATGAGAAAAGAAAACGAAACCGATGGAAGCCCGTTTTCTGTGCTCAAAGATTTCATTATATATGTATAATTTTTATATCTTAAATATAATTTTTTCATTTATTTTTCATAATCATTATTGTTATGTAGGGGGATGGAGCCGCTCTTGGCCCTAATTGACCATTGAAGGAGTATGGAAGAGATGACAAATGGGACAAAATAGGGGTACCAGTGAATTGCAGTTGAATGCTCCCAGACGCCATTTCGAAAAATGCACAAAATGCCTGATTTGACCCTTATTTGACCTTGAAAGTGACCTTGAGAGGTGATAATGACCTTGAATTGTAGAAATGATATTTAGAATCACATTCTCTAACCCCGTAAAGTCTTCCACGTGGGATTCATAACATTAATCAACCTTTTTAATTTGTAACTGCAGTTGACGTTTAACCCGGACGGCGGCCATATTGGATTTCACCAATATGGCGGCCCCAAGGGTTTTTAGTCTTGGCGCCCATCAAAAATCGAAAGAGTATGGTACAAGGCACCTATGAGCCAAATTTGGTGCTTTTGGAAGATTCTGAACCAAACAACCCATTTTGAGCCCTTAGGCCCCCAACTAAAACGTATTGATGAAGTAAAACATCTGTTTCAAAATAGTCAATTTCATATTGCATCATTCAGTGAAACATGGTTAGATAACACAATTCCAGATGAATGCATCAATGTAGATTGGTATAACATCGTTAGGAAAGATAGAAACAGCAAAGGAGGTGGAGTTGCTATCTATGTAAAAAATGATGTGATTTATAAGATAAGAGAGGATATGCATGATGAAGACCTTGAGATGATTGTACTCCAAATTGAATTAGCCAAACAAAAAACATTTCTTGTTTGTGTATGGTATCGTCCACCCAACTCCCAGGTGTCATCTTTTGATAAGTTATCCCAAGTATTCCAAAAGATAGAGGCAGTAGGGCTAGATGTACTTCTCATGGGTGATTTCAATTGTGATATGCTCAGATCAAACACCAGTCGATATGCTGCGCATCTTATACGTCTTACCAAGGATTTTAATCTGACACAACTTATAGATAAACCAACTAGAGTTACAAGCTGTTCGTCTACTCTGATTGATTTTATATTTACCTCTAACACTGAAAAGATTATTTACTGTGATGTAGTCGAGATCGGTTTGAGTGATCATTATATGATTATTGCTTCGTGGGGTAATGTAAAACAGAAATGTAATAGTCATAGATATATGATTTCACGGAATATAAGAAAATTGGATACTGAACATTTTCAGGCGGAGTTGGCTGGCGTAGATTGGAGTAATGTGTATCAAGAGAGCGACACTGAATTGGCGTATGATAATTTCATAAATAAATTTCGCTCGATTTTGGATAAGCATGCACCACTGAGAATGAGGCGTGTTAAGCAAAATAATGATATTCCGTGGTTAAATAAAGAGGTTAAAGATATGATGAAGCAAAGAGATAGTTTAAAAAAGAAAGCTAAGGTTTATGGTAATCCAAGTGATTGGGAAAGTTACCGTATGTTACGAAATAAAGTAACAAGTAAGCTTCATAAGCTGAAAACTGAATATATTCAGAGTAGCATTGAACGAAATTCTGGTGACAGTGAAAAGACGCGGAAAACATTACACTGTGTGATTCCTAAAAAGCGTTGTAACCCCAGTGTATACTCTGTTCAAGTTGATGGTGATGTAATTGAAGATAATCGTGAGGTTGCTGAGTTATTCAATGAATATTTTACTAAGATTATTGGCAAACTAAAGAGTCAATGTGAATTTGGGGATGGTTTCTTCAAATATTTTGGTGAATCTGTGAAATCGAAATTTGGATTTAATTCAGTGACAGAGACTGAAGTTGAGGAAATTTTACACGAGCTTTCGATGAATAAATCTACTGGGCTGGACAATATACCGGTAAAGGTCATTAAAATCGCAGGCTCGCTTATTGTGCCACCCCTAACGCATGTGATCAATTTGTCTTTGAAAAACGGCATTGTTCCGACTGAATGGAAGGCTGCTAAAGTCATTCCTTTGCCGAAGTGTAACAGTGCTTTTGAAATGTCCAACTATCGTCCTATTTCTGTACTGCCGGTATTGTCAAAAGTTTTAGAGAGAGTGGTCCAACGACAAGTAACTAAATACTTGAACGAGAATTTAATTCTCTCTTGTAAACAATCGGGTTTTCGTGCAAACCACTCAACCAATACTGCTCTGTTAAATGTTTTTGAAGATTTACAGGATAGTATGGACAAAGGTCTTATTACTTGCCTTGTTACTTTAGATCTTAAGAAGGCATTAGACATGGTGGATCATGTTATTCTAGTAGAGAAGCTGAAGCATTATGGTTTTGATGAGGGAAGTGTGTCCTGGTTCCAAAGCTACTTATCTGGTAGGCTTCAGGCCACTGTGGTGAATGGATATACTTCATCGCACAGGAGAGTCGAGTTCGGTGTACCTCAAGGATCGATACTCGGCCCACTGCTGTTTTTGTTGTTTATTAATGATATTCCAAACGTAATTCAACACTGCCAACTATCACTTTATGCTGATGACACTTGTCTCTATTTTCCATCTAGCGATCCTCATGTTATGTCTGTATCAATTAATGAAGATTTACAAAGTATTTCGTCATGGCTCACGCATAACAAATTGATTCTGAATGCGGCAAAGTCTGAATATATGCTTATTGGTTCCCAAAGACGATTGACTAGATTTAATGATGATTTGATTAAACTTGCTATAGGTGAGGAAATTTTGCACCGTGTTTCAAAATGTAAATATCTGGGAGTGATTTTTTATTCTACTTTAAATTGGAAATATCATATTGATTATATTCGTAGCAAGGTTGTTAAGAGTTTATTTCTTCTTCGCAAAGCAAAATCATTTTTGAATACTCATATTATAAAAATGTTGTATCACACAATTATTCAATCTCATTTTGATTATTGTTCTTCTGTATGGACCAGTGCTAATAAGTCACATCTGAATATACTTTTTATTTTACAGAAAAGAGCTTTGAGAATTATTCTAAATGCTGATATGTTTGCACGAAGTGATGAATTACACAATCAGTCAGGAATTGAACCTCTTCAAAGGAGATGGAAAAAAATGAATCTTATCCTCCTGTTTAAATGTATCCATCATACTGCTCCTGAATACCTTGCCATTCGAATATGCATGCAAACTTCGCAATATTCTCTCCGTAATACTTTATGTAAAATATTTTTGCAAAAACCAAATACAAATTTTAAAAGGAACACTTTTTTATATTCTAGTGCAATATTGTTTAATAGTCTACCGTATGATATTCGTTCGAGTGATACTATCTGTATTTTTAAACGGAATATAGGAAGATATGATACGTTTTGAGGCTGCGTTTTAAATATACAAATTTTGTTGTTGTTATTATACATACATTGATTAATATTCATATCACGAATGATTATTTATATACTCTGGCAGAAAATTCAATTCATCTAGGCACATTTTCCATGCTTTTGAAGTGAATAGGAATACTTGTACTTTTTATGTTGAGTTTTTTTATTTTTATTCTTGTTTGTTTGTTGTATACAGTTATTTATGTAATTTTTATTTATTATTTTACCCTGTAAATCATTTTATTTTTACGTGGACCCCTTTGAAAATCAGTCTTGTGCTGAAAGGGCTATCCACCCTGTGAATGGAAATAAATAAATAAATGTATGTATTTACTCCTACTTGAACTGTATGTCCCTGTTCTCTCCGTCTCAATTTCTTTTCTTCTCTTCCTTCCCCACCTCCTTCTTGTTTTTTGTGTACCACCTCAGCCCTTTATTTATTTTGCAATACACTGTATATCACTTCCACTCATCTGCATGTAATATTTCTTTTTTGAGGGGACCTTGTTTAACAAGCTGTACTTTCTCAAGGTCCAAACGCAACATTCCATGTAAACATCAACCTAG
This sequence comes from Diadema setosum, assembly GCA_033980235.1. Classification (NCBI taxonomy): domain Eukaryota; kingdom Metazoa; phylum Echinodermata; class Echinoidea; order Diadematoida; family Diadematidae; genus Diadema; species Diadema setosum. The sequence goes on from CM067070.1 coordinate 36,095,459, forward strand.
CTCATTTTTTTTTTTTGGCTGTACATAACAATGTACTTGTCCCCACAAGGGATTTATGTTACATGTGAATGGTTTGTGAAAATAAATTTGAATTGAATTGAAATTTATTAAAACCTTCGGAGAGAAAAGTTACAGAGAAAGAAGTGTTCGATATTTTATTCGCATTAGACTCTAAGAAATCACATGGATATGATAATTTACCAGTAAGATTATTAAAGGATGCAGCAAGTTTTCTTTGTAAGCCATTGCTTTACATTTTTAATTTGTCCTTAGAAACTGGAATTTATCCTCAAGCCTTAAAGATAGCCAAAGTAACACCAATATATAAAAAAGGACCAAAATCGGACCCTGGAAATTACCGACCTATCTCCGTTCTGCCAATAATTGGAAAGGTTTTAGAGAAAATTGTAAATGATAGACTGGTTGATTTTTTTGAGTCCGATGATATTTTCTATAAACACCAATATGGCTTCCGTAAAAGATACAGTACGAAATTGTCTTTAATTGAACTTGTAAATACACTAATGACATCACTTGATGAAGGAAAAGTAACACTTGGTATCTTTATAGATTTTAAAAAGGCTTTTGATACGATAAATCATGATATTCTTCTTTGTAAACTGGCTCATTATGGTGTTCGTGGAATTCCACTTCAATGGTTTGCTGATTATCTGTCCAACAGATCTCAGCTGCTATCTTATAGAGGAATGGTCTCGACACCGAAGACTATAACTTGTGGTGTCCCGCAAGGGTCAGTTTTGGGGCCAACACTCTTTTTGCTCCTTCTTTAAATTCAGATTGTTTGCCGACGATTCAAATATTTTTCATACTTATGCTGCTCGCCAAAAAGAAATAGATGTGAATGAAGTAAATGAAAACCTGCACAAAGTTCAAACATGGTGTAATGCCAATAGGATTACAATCAATTTAAAGAAAACAAATTATATGGTAATTAGAAGAAAACGCCAGTTAGTTTCGATGAGGGGTGCAATAAAACTATCTGACACAGACATTGATGAAGTGAGTGTTGCATCCTTTATCGGAACTCAGATTGATTGTCATCTCACTTGGAAACCTCACATTCAATTGGTAAATAAATGTGTTCGAAGGAAAGTAGGTGTATTGTATAAATTAAGACAGTATGTTCCGCAGCGCATTCTTGTGCTTTTGTATAAATCTTTTATACAACCACACATATTATATGGTATTGAAGTATGGGGCAGTACTTATAAGTCTCACTTAAATTGTATACATATTTCTAAAAAAATGGCTCTGAGAGCTATAACATTTTCGACTTTACGAACACATTCAGAACCATTGTTCCAACGATTCAAACTTCTAGATGTTGTTAGGTTACATAAGTTCTCAGTTTTAACATTTATGTACGATCTCTGCAATGGAACTATTCCGCACCCTCTGTATGACTACTGCCAAATTGTGCATCATACTTACAGGACAAGAACAAATGAAAAAAGAATGTTGTACTTACCAAAATTTAGAACCACACAGGGCCAATTTTCAATTTCTTACTTAGGACCAAAACTTTGGAACACATTGCCACGAGAAATGCGTGAACAAAGCAAAAGATCTACATTTCGTAAATGCCTTGCAGATTTCCTTCTCTAATAGATATTGTATCAAGTATAATTATTTTTCTATGTTAGAAAATATATGATGTACGTTGTATTTAAATATTAACAGCCATTTCAACCAACCATGTAATACTTTTTCGTTTATGTTTAGCTTTTAGTATGAAGATCAAGGTGACCAATCTCGACTAGCACGTGTGCTAACTTTTGGTTTACTTGTTAACAACAACTTTGTAGAATTACGCTACATGTATCACATTTAAATCTCAAATGTCTTCATTTAATCATGTTATTGTAAAGGAGTAATAGATAAGTATTTGTTTTGTTTTTTCATATATGTATGTAAATACAATTGTATAATGATTGAAAATGTACATGTTCAAATGTTGTTGCTAATAAAACTTCAAACTTCAAACTTCAAACTTCAGAATACACTGTTCTGACCAATTCATTACGTAATATACACCACCCCCCCCCCCCCCCCCCGTTGAAAATTGAAGTATATCACATCATTGCAGCTGCAGTTGCAATTTTGCGTACTACTTTCCAGGTGTGTACTGATAGAGGCATTATTTTATTCTTTAAAGAGGTGTTCGAATTACTGTTTCACGTACAAACCCATTAAAACCAAGATAAAGAAATATAAATCATTAACTCGACAATATAACATCCATAATATTTACAATCAAAACGCGACGGTATAGTACGATACCGTCTAACCGGGGAGGTGGAAGTGTCTCTTCCACCTCCCTGGTCTAACCAAACTTAGAAGTCGAGTATGACTGTAAAAACATGCGGGACATGGAAACTACATACAAAGCTCTATTGATGTACAGAGATCGCTGTACTCCGCACGGCGTCTGGTAGGGTCGATACAATACACAGGGTGAGTCCAAATGATATGTGCGGCGCAGCGCTGGTAACCTGACTTATCTCTGGTCACAAGACGCCTCCGGATAAGATTCATCCATCTTTACGGTCCTCTAGCAGTCCTCCGGCGCAACGGTCCTCCGGAGGCTACCCTGACCGATCACATGTTGAGATTTCTCTGGAGGTCCTCCGGAGGAGGTCCACCGTGTTGTGTCTTACAGAAACGATGTCCTCCGGAGGAAAATATCATCCGGCTATTGACATAACACCCCGATTTTTTCTGACCTGTTAAGACGGGGGTTAAGGTTGCTCGCGTCAGAGGTAGCGTTTAGACCGTCAACCACGAGTACATACAGCTCTTCACAAGACAGGGGCCTGGTATACCAGGTTCCCGTACCGTCAACTCATGCACGGGAACCTGATATACCCGGGGTCTGTTTAACTAAGCTCTGAGATCAATCCTCTGTTCAATACAATTTCTGATCTCAGCCACATACGTTTTGGGATCAATTAGGTCCAAAAGTTACGAACTGTTTCCTTTTTAGGAACATTTTAGAGCCAGATAATTGATCCAAAGTTGAGTGCGAATTCATATCAGTTTTAGTGAGGAATGATACACTCTTATAGAATGTTACAGGTGAACCTGACAACTGTCTTGGAAAGTGCCAACTGATGTTGGTCGAATTTCAAGCAGTTATTTTGTTTGATTCTACATACTAAGGAGTTGTATAATACCGAATAGTTTGATATAAAACACATTTTCAAGTCATGTATAAAAGCCTTTAAAGAATAGCCGGTTTGCTTTTTTTTTTTTTTCAATAATAAATGGTCACTTTGTTAGCTTAGACATTCTTTTTAACTCACCCTGTGACATGTCCTGTTGATAATGTGTTTTAGTCTGTTTATTGCTAGATGCTAATTCCATCAATCAATTTAATAGTTATTGTTTGTCAAAGATCATTCATCATAGAGTGAAAAGTTTTGCAACACAAAATTATGTACTTGGGAATTTCAATGCCAACAAAAGACACACAGGGCATGACAATCATTGACCGTGGATAATGCTCTAAACTGTATTTAAATAACTTTGCCGCAAATAAGTAAACGTTCAATAATGATGTTGTCTCTTTATAAAGCAATCTTGCACTGAGGCAATCGAAGGTCAATGGTTTATCAATGGTTATGAATTACTGTCAGTCATCCATCTGTCATGAATATGCATACACACAAATTCATTATATTCATGAGGTCATACAAGAAAACGAAAGGGATGAAAGACACATTTACAATATCTTTAACATGCCACTTTGTTGACGCTCTCCATGACACTTTGATGTGCTTTCCGACATGCAATGACCAAGGATCATGATTCTAAACTCACATTGTAAACGATGTATATAATAGTGCGAGACGATAAGAGCACTCGTGGACATAGCTAGTGATCAACGTAGTGATTTATTACCGAGCTTTCGGTCTGTTTAAGACCTTCATCAGTGCTGTGAAATGATACACAAAATGACTCACTCGTATGGCTGCACTCGTTACAGTACAAATCTGACTAACATGATGACCATGACCATGTCACCAATAAATTCGTAATTATATGACAAGTTACAATGATAATTACGTAAGTGGTTTATAATACGTGAACGAATGATTTTGTTATGTCATTAGTATTATCTATGTCACAATTACACGATGGCCAGAAGACGACGCATGGTTGTTGTACTGCGTGTTATGGATAGCCATTTACACGTATAATACCACAACGTCCGGTTTTGCACTGCTGGCAAATAATCTATGTTTTATATCATTGGCGACAACATGAACATGTTTAGTGTTGTATTATCATAGTCTTATGTTATACAGCACACAACATGAGGATATTAAACTGGCGTTATTGTTGTACACCATAACCAATAACACGGGAATGCTCAGTTTGATATGATTTCATTTTTTTGAAATGCACCCATTATTATTGTAACTTGTTATATAACTATGAATTTATTGATGATATGGTCATGGTCACGTCAGTCAGATTTATACTGTAACTAGTGCAGCCATACGAGTGAGTCATTTTGTGTATCATTTCACAGCACTGATGAATGTCTTAAACAGACCAAAATGAATAATAGTTGGGGGCCTAAGGGCTCAAAATGGGTTGTTTGGTTCAGAATCTTCCAAAAGCACCAAATTTGGCTCATAGGTGCCTTGTACCATACTCTTTCGATTTTTGATGGGCGCCAAGACTAAAAACCCTTGGGGCCGCCATATTGGTGAAATCCAATATGGCCGCCGTCCGGGTTAAACGTCAACTGCAGTTACAAATTAAAAAAGTTGATTAATGTTATGAATTCCACGTGGAAGACTTTACGGGGTTAGAGAATGTGATTCTAAATATCATTTCTACAATTCAAGGTCATTATCACCTCTCAAGGTCACTTTCAAGGTCAAATAAGGGTCAAATCAGGCATTTTGTGCATTTTTCTAAATGGCGTCTGGGAGCATTCAACTGCAATTCACTGGTACCCCTATTTTGTCCCATTTGTCATCTCTTCCATACTCCTTCAATGGTCAATTAGGGCCAAGAGCGGCTCCATCCCCCTACATAACAATAATGATTATGAAAAATAAATGAAAAAATTATATTTAAGATATAAAAATTATACATATATAATGAAATCTTTGAGCACAGAAAACGGGCTTCCATCGGTTTCGTTTTCTTTTCTCATTTTTTTGCTCAAAGTTTTCACCATTTATCAATTGTTTCTGGTCAGTTTTTCCTTTCTTTGTTTCAATATAATATATATATATATATACGGCCGCCATCCTATTCCAAGGTGCCCAATCAGGGTGCAGTGGCAAAGAGGGTAATAAATACGCCTAATCTTATTTTAGCTCGATAGCCCGTATGCAACTAGCTGGTGAGTTGTATGTACTTGGGGTGGACCACTTTACCGGTTTATACACCTTGAGTTTTCCGATAACGGAATGCCGATTCGGGATCTTTTCATGTGTCTGGGTTTGTGATTCTTTTACACAAGGGACTTCCACTTTTTATATCCAAGTGATGAGATGCAAAGTGTTGTGCCTCTACTAGAGGGAACGGTATGACAACACACACCATTACTCAGCTAGACTTGAGATAAGTGGGATTCGAACCCGCGCCGGAACACAAGTCTTTAGACCGCAAGCCATACGCTACCGACTGAGCCACCTCGTCACCTTTCATGGTCAATTATATAACTTTCAAGCTGGCAAGCGATATGATTCTCCTCCTGCTGAAATTGGTGTACGCCTGCAGCTCTCCCTTGACAAGACAGCGTCTGCTTCTTCAGTGAAGGAAGCAATGGCTGAAGCTTCCTCGGAATCGAGCTCCTCAATCCAGGTCAGACCAATATTCTAGGGGCAGTTAACTAAATTCGATAATTAAAGTCCTTTAATGGCAGTCTCTTATCAGAGTAGGTGAAGACAATTAAGATGAAGTTGTTTTTTTTTTATTTTTTTTATTCTCTTTTTATCAAACGAAACCGATTCTTTACTGAAAGCGCAAATGACTAGGGAAACTGAACACCTATTGATGTTGTATGGGATACTGATCCTGAAGAAAATAATCTTAACATTTTTGCGCAGCAACACTGTGCAGTCCTGTGACAAGAGATGGTGATGGCACCACTCAAATCTCAAATTATGATTGGAAGAGCGTAGCGGCTTCCTGAAAAATAAGAACTGCCCTGATTTATCAGCGCACAGATATCCAAGAATAAATGGGACGGACAACTCATCCTGAGCACCTGATTCGAGACGGAAATATCCAACAGGAATTGTGATGTCACAACCCTTCAGCTTTCCAACAACTTAGATGCGATCTGTACGCAAAGATGACCTTACAAAGGATGCCGTGTTTTCTGAAAGCATTTTCTGAAAACAGTATACAATCGCACGGATGAGCATAACATCACATTTTCGGTAGTGTGCTTTTTTTTTAATCCTTTGATCTGAGGGAGTTACGGGTGGGTCGTGGTATTGAAAAGATAAAGGCCTTTTTTAGCTATTTCCTATACAGCATACCTCTCTTCCAGAGCCCAACACCAGGCACTGACAGGGTGCGACATTACTTCAGACTTGCTTTGATGTGGCATGCAAAATGCCCAAGTAGTATGGGTCAGCAAACCAGAGCTCACTGACACATTAACTACTTTAATAATCGTGCTCATGTCCAGCAAGGACTGATGAGCAGCAAGGTTTATGGGGCAGCCAGCGTCGACGAGGTTAGGCATCATCTCTTCATAACGTGGGAGCGGATCAGCAGAAACCACCCTATCTGCTCAAGCGGCACTGTATCAACATTTCGAAGATGAGTTCTGCTGCAAGTGAGTTTCTACTGGAATCATGACAGCATGGGTCATGATGTGACCCCTGACTTCAGGGAGTGGAGTTGGAGGAAAGATGGCACAGGTACATGGCAATTACTAGCACTATCAGCCACTCTCCGCAATAAGTACCAAATTTCATTCTTCTGTATCACAGCTGTTTCAAGGCATGCATTGGGAGGTAAAAAACATGGAAATGGAAAAAAAAATAATGAAATGAATGAATGAAGGTAAAAAAAGCAGAATGTAGAGCCGGTGTCAGACAAACCATGGTCAGTAGTTTGATATTGCTGCAAACTTAAAGTGGGGGTGGGGGGGGGGGATTGAGGGCATATCTGACGGGAGTAGACAATGTCGCAATGCCAGTGTCTCGAAGAAATTATTTTCGCTGTCACAACTAACGCGATTTCCAGGGCGACGTCCAAGACGTCTTCAAACAAAGGGACAACTTATTTGCTTGGAAGTCACGGGGATGTTGGCACGGCTTTTGCAGTCGCAGGGCCTTATCAGAGATGTCTTTTCTCGATGACTTCTCCCTTTCGTCGCCATTATTTTATTACGGTCTCCACAAGATGCGGGGAAATCTCGAAGATGTTGCAGACAAATTTAGTCCCCACGACATGGCCACAGTGATGGAGACTTCGCAGAGACGTCTCGGAGACAAGCTGGAAGACGGAAATAGTCTCTGCAAAAATCGAAAATGTTCGATTCTCCTGCGAATCCTGGAGATTGGGCTCGTCTCCAGGAGACGTGCGTCGTAGAGATGTTGCGGAGAGTAGAGTTGCAACCTATAGTCTTCAGACCAACGAGATACCAACTTATGAAGTCTTGTGATATCATACCAATTTGCGTCCAAGCGCTTTGGATAGAATCTTAATAGACCCTAAAAGGTGTCATGAAAGTTGTACTATAGCATATCTAACCTGTACCCTGATAATGGTGTCACTGTGGCACCTGTGAAATATGCTTGTTCCCTACATGGCGTCACCAGGACCGTCATGTTCTCTGAACGGCATATTTAGCTGTGGAGGCACATAAAATTTCCTATAAGGACTTTAGAATCGAACTTTCTTACACAAGTTCGAAAATAGCAAATTGATGCCAACCTGATGTATTAGAACTCTCTTAAACAAGACGGATTTTTTTTTCTTTTTTCATCCAGATTAGGAGTGATCTTCATAATCATTATTCCATTGAATTTAAATCTGAATTATGAATATCTATTGTGGATTGAGGACCCTGAACTGCAATAGAGAAATAAAAACACTTCTCTTTTTAGTGGCAACGTCAAGGACGCTGCTATGGCAAATATAGAGAGTAGCCCCCCCCCCCCCCCCCCTTATTGCTAAACTATTAATATATTAGGTAGCAATAGAATTCTATTTCTCATATATGTATGTTTTTATTGCATTCCTTGCAGATGAAGTTGAAAATAATAATCCAATAATCAAGTCTTGAAAATAAGTCTTTGAAAGGGCATTACTCATAATTCTAACTAGCTCTTTTGGCTGTTATTAAAGCAAATGCAAATATATTGAATTCCGCAAATACGACCAGTCGGTGAGTGCATTTCCTCTTAGCGCCTGTAATGTAAAAATAATTAATGGAATGATTGTGACATGAACTATGATATTCCATAGCTTTGGACAGAACCTCACTTGAAAACTTGTGTAGCCATATTATAACAGGCCATAATTGAAATGATGCAGAAAAAAATTACCGTAAGTAATCATTAAAAATGAAATTGAAGGGTTATCAAGTCTTCAAATTTAATTGTGAAATAAGGATCTGAGTAAGATCCCTTAAACCTAATTACTCTCAGAAAGGGGTTCTTATTTTAATTCATGAAGTGTATACCCAGTGTTTGAAATCTTAACACGAAAGCAGATATATTGATGTTACTCGTGAGAAAGTCCACCTCTCCCTCTCCCACAGCCCTCAACAACTACAATTCTATTAGCAGTGCTGGCATTCCTCCTATATTGACTGTAGACAAGCCATTTTCTAAATTACCTATTGTGAATATAATAGTTTGACCCCAAATGACCCTTAGGGAGACCTTATAAGGAAAAGTTGACATCAGACCATAAAAACAACTTCAGAATCGAATTCCTTGACCCATAAAACCTCTAAAGCTGATTTTTCAAATTATTGTAACACTATAAAGATTTTTGTTATACTGGCCTTTAAACGTAGGTGGCAGCCATATTGGATTTTGCAAATGCCACCCTAGAGGGCGCCCTTCACAAGAAATACGCCCTTCACAAGAAATACGCCTTTCTTTCAGTCGCGGACAATTGCAATTCTATTACTAAGGCTGGCATTCCTGGAATATTGACCATGGGCAAGCCATTTTTTCAATAAACTGTTGTGAATACAATGGCTTGACCCCTAAATGACCTTAAGGTGTCCTTATAAGGAAAAATTGACTTCAGACCATAAAAGCAACTTCAGATTCGAATTCTTTGACCCAGAAAACCTCTTAACCTGACTTTTTAAATGATTGTAACCCTTTTATGTTTTCAAATGCAAGTGACCTTTAAACCTATATGGCGGCCATATTGGATTTTGCCAATATGGCCGCCCCAGAGGGCGCCCTTCTTGGCGCCCATCAAAAATCGAAATAGTATGGTTTGGGCCACATGTGTGCCAAATTTTGGTGCTTTTGGAAAAATTTGAACCAAAAATCCCTTGCGCCCCCCACTATAATAAATCACTACGTCGATCACTGGCTATGTCAACGAGTGCTCTTATCTTCTCGCATTGAATAAATACTGAAGGAGCTACACTGGTTCTGTACACGGTCTGGACCCCCTTCTCGCACACACAAACACACTCTCTCTCTCCTTCTAGACTATATATAAATATATATATATATATATATATATATATATATATATATATATACATACATATGAAGTGCGTGCAACAGAGCAATATAGGCCCTACTTTTCTTACTGGGCAGAAAAAAGATAGAGCTCTTAGAGCCATGACATATAATTATATAACTATGTTTCTCTGTCAAAAAACACATTAATGATGTATTTTTTCCTCTTCATTAAAGTCTTGTATATATTTCTTTGCTTCAAGAAAATTATCATTCATCTGAAAATAAAGAATGAACAAAAAACGAATAATAGATGTGAGAAAAAATAACAAACCATTCGGTATACTATTTCCCTTTTACATTCAGTACTCGTTAAAGAGAGTGCAAAAATTAGTTTGTGCCAAAGTATCACTATATGCCCACGTAATGTTTGAGAAACAACACTAGGAAAACGAGGGATTTGGTTTTAAATTCTGTTATTGCACATCCAGATAAAATCCCTTAGAAACTCAGCAATGCCACGGATATCAAAACAAACAGTGTTACACTTAATGAGTCGGAATCACAGACACACACACAGACACACAGACACACAAACTCACTTGATCTTTGATGGCCTAGACGTCCTTTGTTAATATCGAGGCTCATTACCCGTTAGTAGGTAATCCAAGGTTTACATACCTGTTTCCCAACAAGGGCAGCTAATGTTTATTAAACATCGCTCTTGGCGTCTCATGGTCACTGTCACATTACCATTAATGAAACCCAGTGCACTTTCTATCCTAAATGATGACTTCTCAAAAACAATGCATCCTTCCCCTCCATTAATTTGTGAACACATGTCATACTAAAATGATAACAAATGATTTGACATAACAAGTTCTTTCAAAACGTGTATGATGTTCTCATGTCTATGGCTGGTTATTATCAAATCAAGAGGTGATGTTAGTGAATGCGTGTTAAAATAAACCACAGTAAAAATTCATAATAGTATTATAATGACAACATTTCGTAAGCAGTTGTATGAAAAGTATAACACCAAACATTGCATAAGACTTAGTAGATAATGCATGCTGTTTATTACCTTCAGTCTCACTGCATAAATCCTCTGTGTCAGATAATGCTAATTATCCAATGTGCATACTCTATCATTATCAGGCAGATTTAAAGAGGTCATACACATGCTGCATGCATTAAATTTGGACGTTTTCTGTTGCAAACAGCGGTCTCAGCGTTGCAACGCAAGAGATCTTTAGCGCCTTCGTGGTAAACAACCTCTTGTTGAACGCTTGTTTTCTTTTGTAGGTTTTGTGAAGGTGCTGTCTTTAAACACATAGTGCCAGAAACCTGGCTTGTTCAAGATTTCTTATTTTCACTGGACCAATAATAAATCACGGCGAAAAATTATAACTACAAGTCAATTATAAGTCTCTTCCATGAACAGACATTTTGATTTTTTTTTTTCTTAACTGAAAGTTATTGATTGAAAATAACGATAATAACCACAAAAAAGAAATACGATTATAAGTGGGCCAGAGTTATCAGAAATTTCAAAAATCTATCATACCGCTCGGCTGATGAAACGAAACCTTGGCCACATTATTCTACAAAAGTCTTCTGGAAAAATGCTAAGAATACAATTTCCCATTTGTTTTGTGATCCTAAACTTTGTATATTGTTGAAGAATAATTGCTCTTCTAGAAAATAATAAAAAAAAAAATCCCTCAAGATTGACTAGGCTGTTCCATTCACCTAACTGAATACTCACATAATCTCAGGGTATGCGACTTTGTGTTTGTTTTTGTGATGCACGGTCTGTAGAGCCGGGAAATGTGTGAACGATAGTGAAAATAATGTGCAGACGCCTTTCCGGATAATGTGGAAATTACATCAACAGGAAATGTGCAAACATAACGCAGGGACATTTGCAAATATTTTGCCGGGAAATGTGGAGATCATTTACTTCAACAATATCATGTATAGACTGGTATATAGACAAACTGGTTTATTGCCACTTGGTCTATTATCTATGGTCTACTTCCCAATTCGTCTAACACCACTACACGGCTAAACTCATTTGGTCTACTATTTATTTATTTATTTATTTATTTACTTACTTATTTCCAGCAGTATAGGGTGGATAGCCCTTTCAGCACAGCTGATTTTCAAAGGGGTCCACTTGACATACATATAAATTCATATAGAAAAACAACAACAGCGGCAAATAAACATTAAAACTTGTACGACTTGGGTATGAAATCATTGTAAAAAAGTGACTTACAGTCTACAAATTAATATAATTCATTCAAACTATTTCAGTAGCAAAAGAAAAAAAGATGTACAAAAAATGACTTATACAGTCGACATATTAACATAATGCCATACGTTAGAATTACTGCAGTAATAGAAATAACCTGACAAAAAGACGATAGAAATATACTCAGAGAACTCAACTTAACACAACTAAATACCTAACCAATATACCAATATACTAATTACTAATAAAAAACAACAAGAAATGCGGAATATCCACAAGCGGAAACTTGGAACCGGTGACCAAAATAATAGTGAATAAAACAATACTTTACATAAATACTTTACTATCAATTTCGTCTAATGCCCGTTTGGTATAATCCTTCTTGGTCTAATACCTAATTTGTCTAATTATAATTTCGTTTAATAAACAGGTGGTCTAACTGTCATTTCGTCTACTTAGATATTTGCCCACTTCGTCTAATATCATTTGTGACCGTGCACCACAAAACGAACATATTTAAAGTCGCACACACTGATTTTGCATGAGGACTGAAAATAAGTGAAATGGGTCAACCAAGCCGATCTTGACTTTTTCATATTTTCTGAAAGAAGAGATCGTCTTTTACATTGCGCTAAAATTTGGTATCATAAAACAGGCGGGAAAGTGTGTTTTTTAGCAGTTTATCTCGATCACTTTTGGTAGAAAAGTGTAATTAGGTGTGTCTTTAAAGTCCCCTTTTCACTTCTGAAAAACCTTGTACACACTGGTCACTTTCAACTCTAATAACTTTCAAAAGGATAGCGTTACTGCTTTGAAAGTTGGCATTAATTATGGCCACAATGTGTTAATTATGCATGCTTATTTTCAGTTTAATTTGATAATCCCTTCATTGTTGTTACTCTGGTGGTTTACTTCCTGTTTTATGTCCCATTCATCGCACAGCCAACACGGTTTGGTAAAGATTAAGCGCTTGAATAGACACTGTTCTTCAGTTCTTCCTTTCTCAGTTCACACTTTTCCTGAGTTTGTGCTTTCATTCCAATATTATTCAGATAGGTTAGCAGAGTCCATTTGATTTGAGTTATACATCATTTTAAAGCATCAAGTCTGCTCTTTCAGAATATTGTCTTAACTGAAAATTCATGTCCGGCGACTTTTTGTTTGTTTTGTGGTACAGGGTCACATAAAATTTTTGGTCTATTGTCAATTCGTCTAAATTCCATTTAATCTATTTATCATTAGTGTATGGACATTTCGGCTAATCACCACTTGGTCCACTGCCCGATTGGTCTGCATTTCAATAGGTCTAATAGTCAGTTAGTCTACTCCCATTTCGTCTAATGCATGCAGTCTTGTTTACATTTTGGCAACCTCATATACCGGGTTCCCGTATATTAGCTGCCGCCACGAAAACCTGGTAGTACCAGCTTCCCGTAAAGGAACGCGGTAAAGCATCAACAGTCGAGCAGGTGGTCTCATCAGCATCAGGTAGGGAGGAGCTTTGGTTGTCTTGTCACAACTCCAACCATTCCTTCGATCAAAATTCAGGTCCTCTGCTCTTAGGAAACTACTTCGTGCATACAATGTGTAATTTCAAGTTTTGTGTTTTGAGGAATGTGCACGGACCTTGATGTATCTGACTTTTGTCATCTCTATCAACAAGTAAATGTTCTTTGACAGTAAGAGAGATAGCGTACGACAAATTGAGTGTATGGAATCTTACATAGCTTATTTGCGCAAAATGACAGTTTCATGGAAATCAATTGACAAAGAAACGCAGTAGAAAATAGAAAAGCAGCCTTTCCTTGCATTACCGTAAGGGCCATGTGACAAGATAGACCTTACCTCTGAGACATTGTGTGTAAACTTGTACTCCACGACCGAAGCAGACGAAACGGTACCGTCATAGATCTCGTTAAAATTAGCGTTGATAGCAGAGGATAACTGAGCACCGAGCTGTAACAGTATAGCGATACAAACTACAACCCGAATCGTTTCCATTTTGACTAAATTGTGTTTTAGAAAAGGAATTGAAACGATGATACATGAAACAAAGCACGAAATTCACAAAACGTAGGTTGGCGAGAATGGTGGATCATTTATGTAGAAGACCTACAAGCCGGTACGTGTGGCCCGGACAGCATACCGGCGAGGACTGCGGACGATCAGTAAGATCGAATAGTAAAATAAACGCTTTGATGTGACAAGGAAGTGTTCTGTATATGGGAAATATTGAATGCTGCCAACTATCGGGGATCTCGCCATGCCGTTAGTTATCGAGCACGGAGGCGCCTTTAATTTCATGGCCAATTGAGACTACTAGTACTACCAACGTCTTGTGAAATTTTATTTCGCGGGATAAGTACAAGCGTCGATTGCTTCGAATATGTGTGCCGCTGTTTCTAAATGAGTCATAAGTCCATCTTTCCCTGCCATGAACCAAAAAAGGCATTGAATTCAATTTAATTTCTATTCAGTTCAATTCATTTATTTTCATTCTTCTTTATTGAAACATTCGTGTGTGATATTTTTGTTGTTGCTGTTGTTATCATTGTTGTTTTGTGTTTTATGTGACGAATTTTGTATGCCTGATAATATATTTTAGTGTGTCGAAAATCTCAATTTGAAGAAATAAGTACAAGTATCTCAAATCATGGCTTTCTGAGACTCTTTTTTTTAACGGTTTCTTCACTGCAAAAAGTCCGGTGTTAAATAGTGAACACCGAGCTGGTGTTATATTTTCGGTGCTCATTTATGGTGTTAAATTAACACCTCCGGGTGTCATTTCCAAATTTTAAACTGTTTTTTTTAAGAGTTTCTTAGTAACTGCACTTTTTGTTGATTTTTAATTTAAACAAGACGATCAAGAATTTTACATTAAAATACTAGATTTTTGAAAAAATGTGAAAATGAATTTACACCAAAGTAACACCAGCTGGTGTGGTCTCTTATTGAAGCTGGACGGGTGTTAAACCATTGATATCAACACCAACAAATATCAAATCAACACCATGTGGTGTCATTTTTTAATTAACACCAGCACAGTGTCAAAATAACATCAGGTACGGTGTCAAATTAACACCACGAAGTGTCAGGTGAACACTTTTCAACACCATCACAGTGCATTTTCAACACCTGTGGGTGTGGTCCTTTATTGAAGTTTGATCGGTGTTAGATTTAATGTTTTCATTAGAAGTCAAACACAACATCCAGTCGCAGAACACTTCAACAAAACAAATCACACACTAACAGATCTGCAATGTTGCATTTTATACAAGGACATGGAAACATTTGAAGAAAGACACGTGAAAGAACTAAAAACAATCATCCGCACACGAAGCTTCCAGGGAGAGGGCATGAACATAGATCTATCATGGCTTACAAACTACACATTTTACAAGTAGGTGCGCCGCTTACTGTTGTATGTTCTCCCGCTTACCCCGCTGCAATAGATCTTATCATTAATGCTGACGCTCCTTTGAACCATTTCTTGGAACCAGTCTATTTTCCACTCCGAGACGTATTGTGACGTATCTATTTAATCAAAAGAAGAAAAAAATAATTTTGACGTATTTCATATTCATGCTATAGTCTGAGATTATTTAAAGACTATCTACTCACCAGAATTTGGAAGTTAATGTATGTGTATGCTGAAGTTTGAAAGGAATAGTAAACTGCTTGCACATATTTTGCATAACCATCAGTGTGACGATTCAGTTTGATTTAAAAAAATCGAATGTTTATATTAATCATGATAATTTCAGATTATGTAAAGATTATCTATACACTAGAATTAAAGTTAATTTATAGTGTATGTTGAATTTTGAAAGAAATAATGCACTGCTTTTACATTACCACCGCAGCTGCGTATTCAGAGGAATATTACTTCTGTATCAGTCGTACCAAGTTTTTTCATGTATGCTTTATACTCATTGTCATTTCATTATGACGTACATTGCACTGTTGCCAGGATGCGCGCTGGGTGTTAGGATGCCTAGCATTGATGCGTTAAAGCGCGCATCCTTGGCAACACGGTTGCAATAAATATATTGTTATGGCTTAATTTTGTTATTATTCTCTCAGTATCAACACTTGAGAAAGGGCGGCGAGACGCCCGAAAATTTGTGTGAAGAAATAAACCGTTGGTGAATACAGCATGAACTTTGTTGCAGCTTTGTTACTTATCTTTTTATCTTGCCAACACGTGGACTACCTTATCAACATGGATATAATATATATATATATATATATATATATATATATATATATATATATATGTATATATCATCATATTTCTTAGCTTCAAGAAATTTGTCATCTATCTAAAAATAAAGAATGAAGATACACACACACACACACACACACACACACACACACACACACACACACAGACACAGAGAAATATCGATTTTAGAAAAAAAAGCCGTACACCGTTTGTGTTATATACGTTTAATATGAGTTTGTGTCAAAGTATCGCTATACCCATAAACACGTAATGTGTTATTAACATCAATGGGGAAAGGAGCGTGGGATTTGGGTATAAATTCTGTTTTTGCACTTCTAAATAAAATTCCTTAAAAAAAAAAAGCAATGCCACGGATATAAAAACACACGCACAGACAGAGACACACAAACTTAGTTGATCTTTGATGGCCTAGACGTCCTTTGTTAATGTTGTAGCTCATTTCCCGTTCGTTGGTAATCCAAAGTTAGCATACCTGTTTCCATCAATGGCAGCTGATGTTTGTTAAACATCGCTCTTGGCGTCTCATGGTCACTGTCACATTACCATTAATGAAACCCAGTGCACTTTTTGCCCCAAAGAAAGATCGTTCAAGTCGACTTTACCTTCTCTCAAACAATGTTTCCTCTTCCATTAAATTGCTAACACATGCCATACTAAAATGATAACAAATGATGTGACATAAAACGTCCTTGTGCTTGTCCTTGTTGTGATGGCTTTATGTTCATGGCTGGCTATTAGTGTAAATGACAATTTTCTGGGCATACATACATATACATATATATATATATATATATATATTGTCATGCACCAACAGAACACCCGTCAGCACCGACATAATATCTGTCATACACCGACAAAACATTCTTGGATCAGCACCGAATGAATACAGCTGTTCACGCCATGTTTGCCAACTCCAACACTCATGTCCCGAATGGACACTTTTATTCCACCCCACCCTGGTTTCACCAAGGCACATCACGGTTCTCCGTCACACCTCCCCCCAACAAGAGGAAAGTTATGAATGTAACTTTTCGACTATAAACACCTTCGTTGTAAGGCTTGCTTCACTGTTCGTGCGTACCATTCAGCTTACACGATTACAAACTCAAATAATTTTGTGTTGTTTTCTCACAACTTCACCTGGCATACTACACTTATAATTACTGATTTTGAGCCTTATCAGAATCAGTTAACTCCGACATCAATTGTCCACTTTTAGAACAATATATGAAAACTTGACAAGCCCCCTACAAAACATGTAAATACACAAATCAACAGTCTACAGTAATACACATGTGAAACTGTTTTCAACGCGTGCACATATGGGTGCACATAATCCGGAAAGATTACACCAAATGTAATCAATCATTTCTCCAGTAATATCAATATTTTGACTGAGACTGTGCTTTCTGGTAGTCTCGACTGTAATTATATCCTCACATATTTGACCAATAAACTTACATAACTTCAGGCATGAATAGTATTTTGTTTTTGGTAACACATACACTTCATCTTTAAATGTGGAAACCAAACATACACTTTCTTCCTGAAATTATTCTGACTGTTGCATAGATATGTCTGTTTCTCCAACACAAACTTTCACTGGAGTTTGACTGAATGAGGTAACAGCACGCATTTCTTGATTATAACAAAATCGTATTTAAACACGTCAACACATGTGTACATCTACTCAATGTACTTGCTAAAAAATCTTATACATATGTCAACTCTGCGTCATGAGTTAACCAAACAACAACAAAAATTTAACCATCGGACATGTCTTTTTGTCCCTTCACACATATATGTTTTGTCACTCGTTAGCATGTTATAATATACAAGTGTATGTGCAAACCCTGGAAAATATCGAGATCATATTCGACACACAATTGTGACTATGTCACTCTGTAACGAAATACATATACATACAAGTTGTTAATTTACAAAAGTGACATTATAACATCTTGGCTTCTTTATGCCTCACTGTCACTCAACACTTTTTCATTTATACAAAACAACACAAATTCGTTTGTTTTAACACAAATCGGTTGACATAAAACTCATAATTTGATCAACAGTTCTCCTGTGACTGACCGGTTGTGTTTTGCTATACTGTTTTTGCATTTGCTAGCATTAACTCTGTAACGTATCGGTATACATAACAATATGAATCCTTTGACTCTTTGGGGTACATTGAATGAAATCAAAATAGAAGTGTGCAACTAAAGCACAACTTTCACTCTAATCTTACACACCACAAAATTAATGTTGTATCCTGGCGCTTCCTGTAATGTTGGGTTTTCAAAATATCATATAATGCTTGGCGTGTGACACCTCATGAAATTTTTCAAGCGATGTCTTCTTATAAAGACAGAATATTGTGTACTAGTACTTTCTCATACTTCCTAGCATCACTCACATATACGGTTTTCGCTTAAAACAAACATGATTAACATAAATACAATTTCTTCCTTCACAGATCCTTGGGAAAGGAAGAAAACTGAACGAAAATACATAAACACATGTGCAGTTGTTATGCAATACAAAAAAAAAAAAATCACCATCCGTTTCTTGTCTGTTTTGAGTCCTGTTTGAATGTTCTGCTTTATGTAGGTTTCACTGTAGATTTGAGATTGTTATCGTTCGGCAACATTATCAGCGCGCGCACAGTTTCAAACTCGCGACAAAGCGTCTGCTAATTTGTTGTCCTTTCCTGCTATGTGCACAATTCTCAGTGGGTACGGTTGGAGAATCAAACTCCAACGGAAGAGACGCTGATTCTTGTGCTTGAAGCGTTCTAAGAATGTCAATGGGTTATGGTCAGTGTATACCACAATGTCTCTTCCACCGTCCAAATACGCTTCGAAATGTTGCACCGCTAGAACGACACTGAGGCATTCCTTCTCCACAGTTGAATACTTTTGCTGATGGCGATTCAGTTTTTTGGAGAAGAAACACACGGGTTTGCTGTGTCCGTTGTCGTCGTCCTGAAGCAGCACGGCTCCTACTCCTCGGTCACTAGCATCCGTAGTTAGCTGGAAGCTCCTCTCGAAGTTCGGTGCGATGAGCACGGGATCGTTCATGAGGACGGCCTTCAGCTTCTGGAACGCATCCTGGCAGCTCGCCGACCACTGGAACGTTGTACCCTTTTTCAACAGGTCCGTCAAGGGCACCACCAGGTGACTGAAGTTGGGAACGAATCTCCGGTAGAATCCGCACATTCCCAAGAAGCGCTGAAGCTCCCGTTTCGATGACGGCACCGGGAAGTCCACGATGGCTCGAACCTTGGCATCTCGTGGTGCGACGCTACCTCGGCCTACCTTGTGACCTAGGTAAGTCACACAAGCTTTCCCGAACTCGCATTTGGCCAGATTCACCACGAGTCCTGCATGTGACAACCTCTGGAACAGCTCTCGAAGATGAGCAACATGCTCCTCCCACGTATTGCTGAAAACCAACACATCGTCTATATAGACAACACAGTTATCATGACCAGCAATAACTCGATTCATCATCCGTTGAAAAGTTGCGGGGGAATTTTTCATCCCGAAGGGCATGACACGACACTGGTATAACCCGGAGGGCGTGACAAACGCCGAGATCTCTCTTGCATCCTTGTCTAATGGCACCTGCCAATACCCTTTCATCAAATCCAATTTGCTGACATACTCGGCACTTCCTACCCGATCAATACATTCCTCAATCAAAGGAAGCGGAAACGAATCAGTCTTGGTTATGGTATTGACCTTCCTGTAATCGATACAAAACCTGGACGTTCCGTCTGCCTTTGGGACTAGCACTACCGGGGAACTCCAGTTTGAGTTACTAGGCTCTATGATTCCATTTGCAAGCATGAAATCTATCTCCCTATCAACCTGTTCTCTCTTAGCAGGATGAATCCGATATGGATGCTGCTTTATGGGTGCATTTTCACCCACATCTACTGTATGAACAGTATCTTTCGCACAGCCCAATTTATCACTGCAAACCTCCGGAAATTCCTGGAAGATGTCGACAACATCTTGCCTCTCCGAATCAGACAAATGATTAAGCAGTAACTCTGGATTTTCTAGTGCCTTTGAGTTCTCTACTCGCGGAATCATTCCTGACTTGAAACTCACACTCTGAGAACCTGGAGCATCATTTTCAAACTCTTCTGCACTTTTCTCAGCACTGTGCAAGACACTCTCACTCACAACTGCACTTACATCTTCTACACGTTCATGGTATTTCTTCAACATATTAACGTGACAAACTCTCTTGGTTTTTCTACGATCAGGCATGCTCACCACATAAGTCTCCTTCCCAAGCTTCCTCTCTACTACATAGGGACCACTGAATTTAGCCTTCAATGCATCTCCTGGCAATGGAAGTAGAACCAAGACTTTGTCTCCAACCTCAAACACACGACTCTTTGCCTTTCGGTCAAAGATTTCCTTCATTGTCTGTTGCGAAGACTTCAAGTGTTCTCTCGCCACTTCATTCGCTCTCACAAGACGTTCTCTGAACATGGAAATGTAGTCTAAGGCATTGGAATCCTTGTCTTCCTCATCAGACAACAGCTGCTCTTTCACAACTTTCAGGGGCCCTCTTGGCTCATGCCCAAACACCAACTCAAAGGGGGAGAATCCAGTGGATTCATTAGGCACTTCACGAGCAGCGAAGAGAAGAAAAGGGATCCCTTTATCCCAGTCCCTGGGATTATCCTGACAGTAGACCTTCAGCATCGTTTTTAGCGTCTGATGGTACCTTTCTAAGGCCCCCTGTGATTGCGGGTGATATGCAGACGACTTGATCTGTTGAATACCAAGCTGGTACATCAACTCCTGAAAGACACGAGACATGAAATTGCTACCTTGATCCGACTGTATTTCTTTTGGTAGCCCATACCTAGTAAAGAAAGTCAACAAGGCATCCAGAACTGACTTAGCAGTTATGCTCCTCAACGGAAATGCTTCTGCGTATCTCGTGGAAACATCCATCACAGTCAATAAATACTGACATCCTGACTTGGACTTCGGCAATGGACCAACGCAATCTACCATCACACGGCTAAATGGCTCCTCAAAAGCCGGAATAGGAATCAAAGGCGCAGGTCTAATGGCATGTTGTGGTTTTCCTACCACTTGACATTCATGACACGTTCGACAAAATTCAGACACATCCTTTCTCATCTTGGGCCAGAAGAAATGAGTTCTGATTCTACACAAAGTCTTCTTGACACCCATGTGTCCGGCCATTGGAATTTCATGTGCAAGACGTAGAATTTCCTTTCGATACGGCGGAGGAACAACTATCTGGTCGACAATCGTCCAGTCCTTATCTGCGGGACGATCTGGAGGACGGCATTTCCTCATCAAAACACCAGACTTTACATAGAAACATTCTGGCACTCCCTTCGCCTCATCTACAGTCAATGCACCCTCTCTCAACTTCAACAATTCCTCATCTTCCATCTGTGCTTTGATTAAAGCTGGCTGACTGAACACACCTTCTTCCCAACTTTGTTCTCTTTCACCTTCACTAGTCACCTTTTCAAAGAATGTGTCATCAAGAGAAATTTCACTTTCAGACTCCTTTCTCTTACTCTCTGCTTCACTTGCTCGAAACCTTGTGATAGCACATGTTGGAAATACTTCTGGAAATTCATCGACAAATTTTTCAGTTTCCTGCTCGTACACTGGGACTTCGGAAACAACCGGAAGGACACTCACTCGACCTCCTGCTAGGTCATTACCAAGCAAAAAGGAAACTCCACCCATGGGAAGAAATGGAACAATTCCCACAATCACTTCCCCTGAAATCAGTCCACTATCCAAATTCACTCGGAAAAGAGGGACCGCCCGAGTTCCTCCGTTGACATCATGTATCAATACTTTCCTACCCGTGTTACAGTCTATGGGCATACTCTTCACATCTCCTACCATAAGGGACTGTGTAGCTCCAGTATCACGAAGGATGACAACCGATACTCTAAATTCAGCAATGGAAACTGTACCCTTGGAAATGAAGTCCTTGTACTTTTCATCCACACCACTTGAACACCTATCTGTCATTTTTGAGACACTGCTTTTCACATTTGGATGACGCTGTTCATCACTTACACTTGACTTAACAAAACCATTGGTGGGTGCTTGGTACTGTTTCTCTTTTGTTTCAGCATCTAAACTGTTCTGTGTACGTGTGTCTGCATGGACTAAACCATGTGCTGCTCTTTGCTTTTGTTTTTCTTTTGCTTCATTTTGTTCCAGCAATCGCCTACATTCAGACTTAATGTGACCTGTTTTCCCACAGAAAAAGCATCTCACTTCTTTGTATTGAGGCCGAGGCGATTTTGGTCGCTCTTTCTGTGATTCAGTCTTTACTTTATCCCTTTGACTACCGTGCCACTTTTGAGTGTCAGGATTTCTCAACTGATCAAACTTCCTCTTTCCCTCAGGACTTTTTGTTTTCACCTTATGTGTCAATTCATACTGGTCAGCGGTGACTGCTGCACTCTTTACATCATGTACTCTTCGATCTTCCAAATATGTTCTCAAATCTGGAGGTGTCGATTTCTTGAACTCCTCCATCAACACTATCTCTCTCAAATTGTCATAAGTGAGCTCTACTTTCATTGATCGAGCCCATCGATCAAACAGAATTTCTTTTTCTCTCTGAAACTCTACGTAGGTCTGTCCCGAACCTCTCCTAAATCCTCGAAACTTTTGCCTGTAGGCTTCTGGGACTAACTGATAGGCAAGAAGGACTGCTTCCTTAACTGTGTCATAGTTATTTGCCTCCTCATCCGAGAGAGCAGACACTACTGAATGTGCCTTGCCTGTGAGCTTTTGTTGTACTATCATAGACCAATATTTCTTCTCCCACTCCAAATTCCTGGCTATTCTCTCAAAGGAGAAAAAGAAAGATTCTACATCCTCTTCATCAAAGCGGGGGACTGTGTTTGCCATTTTTGCAATGTCAGGCGTCTTTGGTCTCGACATAGTAACATTAGGCCTACCCCCTGGGACGCTACTGGACTGGGCCTGGGTCAACTCAATTTGACGTTGCATTAACTCTTGTTCGAGTCTCAGATTTTCTGCCTTCATTTTTTCTTTTTCTAACTCCAATCTAGCCAATTCGAGTTGTGTAGAATCTACCCTCATCTCACTAGGTCTAGTAATAGTACTTTGAGCAGTTTTTCTACCAGCACTCTCAATCTCATCTGTACTCTCACTCTGGTCTGTGTGTTCATTTTCTACACCACCCAGTTCAAGCTTCTTCACCAGAACTGCAAAGATTTCTTTCTTTCGACTACACTCTCTGATATCAGCATCTACATGAGTTGCAACATCAATCAATTGGGCTTTCACTAACCCTCTCAATCTACCCAGAGTGACGTCTTTCACAAACTCTGCAGCATCGAACTTGGCTGCCATGATTTATTCACCTCAAGCTTTCCGACTAGATTTCAAGACTACGTCGCTAACGCAACTTCCTACGGTACACTCCACTGCGTACCGAACTACGAGAATAGTCTAAGCAATTCAGACCGAATAAACACTCGTATATCTCGAGGCAAATTTCCCCGTAAAGCCACATCTAACGATGCTAATCCAAATAACCAGAAAGTGACACACTAATCTGATAGAATGACATAACGGAAACGATAATACGTACCCTTCCTTTCCAGCAATCAATGCTGCAACCCTGGTATTCAGCTAGCGAGAAGACCAGTACAAGTGCGCAAAACATACTCATCGCATCGCTTCGCGAATCGCACTTCCATTCACAACCACTGCTAACGCAGCCCCATTACACATACCGTGCAATGTCACGCAGTACAATACCGCTACGAACGAACGACACTGTTACGTTCACTACCCTGTGTACACATCTCACATGAGTGCGAACACTACACATATACCTCCAACGGGCATCAACACTTACAACGATGTACCAAACACCGAAATACTACCAAAAGATGGCCTGTTTGTATGTTCATTTCCCGGACAAGCCCCCACACATGTCATGCACCAACAGAACACCCGTCAGCACCGACATAATATCTGTCATACACCGACAAAACATTCTTGGATCAGCACCGAATGAATACAGCTGTTCACGCCATGTTTGCCAACTCCAACACTCATGTCCCGAATGGACACTTTTATTCCACCCCACCCTGGTTTCACCAAGGCACATCACGGTTCTCCGTCACAATATATATATATATATATGATATATGCGAATTTACGTACCTTGTAACTGCTGCTATGTAAATTTTTATTGGTTAGTTTTAATTGTCTTTTAATCAAATATTCAGAAGGGTAATGTTAGTGATTTTTAGTCATATATCTGCTTTACAACAAGGACATCGGAACAACAAGGACATCGGAAAACAAGGGCATCGGAAGAGGTCCTCGTATTGCGATGAGACCCAGTGTACCTTCTGTCCCAGGAAAGATCGCTCAAGTCGACTCTGTCTTTTCACAAACAACGCTTTCTCCTTGTCCATGAACACATACTATACTAAGATGAAGACAAATTGTTTGATATCAAAAAAGAAAAACCTCTTTCAAAGACATATATCAATGACCTTTATGTTCATAGTTCTTTCTTAAGGTAAACATTTTTTTCCTAGCGCTGTAGAAGTAGTAATAATTGTGTCATTTTAGTTTTTAAGTTGAAATGGCTTGTACAATTTTATATTACATTTATGATTATATTCATTATTTCACACATTAATCAAGTAGTATCACATAAAACATCAACATATAGATTAGAATGTATATGATTTTAATTCCTGAACAAAATATACATTGTGCTATTAAGTTTGCAAGTACACGTGTAATTCCCCGGGAAATAATGCGGGAGGACTGCCACTATACGCGGATGCTTGAACACGTGACTGGCAGCCCAGAAAACATACGTAGGCCTACACACGCACACACATATACACCTTCACACACACACACACACACACACACACACACACACACACACACACACACACGTACACTAACACACACAAACATATAATGTATTTAAATTAACACGGCGATGACACTATGTCAATAAAATGTGAATTTTTACATTTAGTATATAGGGAGGTAATAGGTACGTTCATGTATTGATGACGATGCCATTTTTCAAGAGTCAAAAAATATTATCTTACTGAGTACTGTATTAGATGTCAAGTTGGAAAGGGAGGTGAGGACAACGAAAATTCAAGTCAAATGAAACCAAACGTCTTTATTTCCTTAGGGAACTAGAGGTTTCTTTTTCACAATAAATTTCAGTATACCCTATGTTTGTTTCATAAGAGTGTCATCCAATCTGTTCTATTTCTCTGCTCAATTTAGTGGTTCTGTGGACTTGCAGAAAAGCTCAAACTCAAAGTGATGGGAGTAATCAATCAAGCAAATAAGATGATTGTTGTCACGAGGTGTAAGGAGCTGATTTATATACCTGATTCAAATATCTGGCACCCTCTTCAGTAGGGTTTGAAGGGAATTCATCAGTTAGGCAGCAATCAGAGAAAGTCGCACTCAACTGAATTGAACTCCGGATGAATAATAGTGTATATTTGAAAGATTGAATAGTGATACATCACAGAATCAAATTTAACGACATCACACCAGTAATGCTGAACACGTCTGACAGACATAGGGTGCGTTTATCAACTCCTTTTCTCGGCAGAAACGGGTTATCCAAACAGCTTTCAAGGAATTTTTACGAGTTGATAAACGCAAAGCTGTTTTGAAAGCCCTTTAGGAAAGCCTTTACGAAAGGGTACGTTTATCAACTCTCCTTTCTCGGCAGAAACAGGTTATCCAAACAGCTTTCAAGGATTTTTTACGAGTTGATAAACGCAAAGCTGTTTTGAAAGCCCTTTAGGAAAGCCTTTTCGAAAGCCCCAAATTCGTGGCTATCCAAACAGGTTTCCTAAACAGGTTTTCAGAAACCTGTTTTTAAAAGCCTTTTGGAAGTTGATAAACGCAAAGCTGTTTTGAAACGGCTGTGTATATAGTCTTGTACTTCAGTAACGAACAATGCACGCCTTATGGCCTCTTCTCCTCGGGTCGAATTGCGCAATGCAGCTGTGCAGTGACAGGCCAGTTAAAAAATCGAGTTCGCGAAGAGAGTTGATAAACGCAACTATTTTGAAAGCCGTTTCTAAAGGGCTTTGGAAAGGGCTATCGAAAGCCGTTTAAAAGGGGAAAGTTGATAAACGCAGCCAAAGTCTCATGCCGCCACTCAGAAATATTTGAAGTATGTGCTAAATTGGAGCTGCCTCACAGATAGGAAGACATGTGGCATTGTATCATGACTCGTCACTCTCAAAGGAAGATATGTCTTTATGATGGCAATTGCTTTTCGCCGTCCCTTCTTAGAAAACAAGCGGCACATTAATAGTACAGGCAGTCAGGGCTTTGGAAAGGGCTCTCGAAAGGGCTATGTAATGGGCTTTCGAAAGAGCTTTTGAAAGGGCTATCGAAAGCCTTTGAAACAGGGGAAAGTTAATAAACGCAGCCTATGTGACTGGGGCATAACGCTAACATAATATCTGGTATATGCTGCTCGTTTATATATCAAATTCAATAAAATTTCCCCGAATGATAAAGCACATAAAGCAAAAGTCAATTCCGTTCGAAAATATGTGCAAAAGTGTAAATCTAAGCTGTATTTTGTGAAAATGTTTGAAATGTTACGCTCATGGAAAGCCAGTTTTATCAATTTTCTCCCATATGGAAAGGTTGTCTCTTTTATTACACACAGAACACTCGCGCGCGCACCCTGTACCATGACCTATGGAGACGCACAAGCAAACCCCGACATACTGTCATAAATGCAGAAATTCCAGAGTAAGTAATATCCATGGACTTGTGGCTAGCAGCCTTCCAGTTTTGGGCATTTTTCTATAGAATACTAAAATTAGAAGATAAATGGACTTCTAATAACGTCGGACTGGCTGCTCAAAAACAGCTTTGTGAGTTTACTTCAGAATAACTGCCCCATAGGATTGTACACACTTTCTAAGTTTTTGCCGTGTGATGCAGTGATACCTCCCTATCTGAAAGGCTGTATCTCCGCAACCGCATGGCACATGAAGCTGTGGCTTCTACCCTATTACGCGCCAAACAATTTTCTATCATATATAATAATAATAATAATACATACATACAATTTCTATAGCGCCGTTCTCCACTTTGATTAAATGCTCAAGGCGCTTTACAATTGTACATCAAAGCAAACTCAAAGATACAAGTACATCATATGTCAAACTCATTGTGATTGGATTTTACAATTTAGGTCTTGTCGGAATTGGCAAAAAACTGAGAAGGTCCCGTCCTCAATCCAATCACAATCAGCGACACATAGAAGCTCATCATCATATGAAACATGAGGTCACTGTTTATTTGTGGCTGCCTTTGGACGAGTTATGATTTCATTTACGGCGAGTTACAACGTAAACTGGACATGTGTTTCTCATTTCTGAGTTCCCTGAAGTCAGCGGTGAATCCTTGTATTAACTGATCACCTACTGTACCAGTTATTATATGACTTTTTTGCTGAGAGGATATAGAAAACGGGATTTTTTTTTTCTTCAATGATGTTCGATAATCATATCTTTCTCGGCAAGCACATTATACGGAGAGTGCACCATTGTGTGATGGGGGTGAACGTGTCGAGGTAACCGCGAGTCGAGCATGAAGCACAATGCAATACAGTGCTTTTGGAACTTCCGGTGGTCAACATTGCAACATGATTGTGAATCTACACTACATCAGCTTTCATTTTCTATTTGTACATCTTTTAGAGTGTACTTGGGTTTTGCTATTAATTTTAAAGTTGATGCACACTACGTTGTTTCTGCAGCATTTTACCCATATTCGACAATGGACCAGTCCGTATCATTGCCGTGTGCACGACGTGTGTGGCAGACCGTGTAGGTTCATAAATAATTCAAAACGTGCACCTTCGCGTTTTGTGTGTGCGGGCAGCGTGCACTCTCAGCAGTATAATGATTTTAGTAGACTTTTGGCCAAAAACCTTTCAATGTGTGTTCCGCCAAATGAAACTAATATGGTATCATCTTCAAGTATAGTTCTTTATAGATTGATATGTCAGATTAGCGTACAGACACGTACATTCGAGTAATTTTGATATCTATTTCAGCAATATTTTAGCAATTTCTATTCGCGCACCCCCGTGCCTTTATACCATTGTCTACCGCCCATCGTTTGTAAGGAGGTATAGCGAAAAGTAATAACCATCATAAAGACATATCTTCCATTGAGAGTGACGAGTCATGATGCAATGTCACATGAATAAATTATCTTCCTATATGTGAGACAGCTCCAGTTTGACACATACTTCAAATATTTTCAAGTGGCGGCTTCGAGCATGGGATCAAAGCGAATAAAACTGTTGTGACTCCATTTCTCGAACATCCTCGGTTAAACCATGGACCTACGTCCATGGTTAAACAGTACGCATATTAAATACGTACACGGCATTACAGCCAGTCTCAACTAAAGCCTCACCAGCTAGGCAGTCCGAAAGTGTCAAATAAACTATCAGCAACGCAGGTCGAAAAACATTTGCAACCATTTGGACTTTCAACTGGTATCAACTGGTATCAGCCGGTCCCAATTGAATCCATTTGACCCAACTTGTATCAATCTAATACACTTTGCTTTGTTCAGTCTTTTCAATGCTTTTATTGTGCCGAGCAGCGCACAGAAATTCACGCCAAGCGCTTTGTGCGGTCAGGTGCGTTATGTTTTATATTGTTAAAAAAGTGTATGGGTTGTTCCGAGTTCAAAACTCAATACGCAGCGCTAGTTGTTGATTTAAGTTTGTGTGTTCGCTGTCGCGATGGATTTATTCTCATGAATTTCGCGGTTCTACAGTAAACCACTGCATCCTAATCAATTAAAGCACTCTAGAGCTTGGTCATTGTCCCCCTTCCCCCCCAACCGCCCCACTCAAGTGGTCATCCGTACCTCATGCGCGTTCCAGATTTATCGGGAATTGGGAATATTTTCGGAGCTCAGAGTGAATGACACCTCTACGATCTCTTTGACAGGTATATGGTCCATATGGTAAGCCTATGCTCTAGCTGTGTATGCGGTTCATACACGTAGTCATTTAGTAATTACCACCTACACATTCAATGTGTGTGTGAGTGAGTGCATAATAAGTTTATTTCGTTAAATATTCTTGATTTCACTTTGTACAGAAAGAACATTATGGTATGAGTATTATAGAGGCAGCAAAGTCCCCCCCCCCCCCGCCTCCAGTGATATGCCAGTGTATAAATGCATGCATTAGGCCTAGTTCCAGGATGCTTCTAACAACCCAACGTGTGGAAAGTTCCTTGGACGGTTCGACTTTATATTCAAGATGGAAAAAGTTAATCACAAATTTGAAGAATTATCAGATATATGTAAATATGTTACAAGACAAGACACGAAATGATCAAGCTCCCTCTGAAATACATGTTAAATCATTATACACATTATCATTTACGTTCAGTGCATGAATCTCTTTTTTCTTTATCAGAAAGATGTCCATCTGTAGAAATCGAACCCTGGTCATCAAGTTTTGGAGGCAGACGCGCTATACCGACTAAGCCAAATCATCTAGATCATAGTGTAAGTGAATATGGTTCTCTGTTTATTGTATGTACCACGATAATGCCGTGAAACATATTATTCTGGAAACATTCTACAAGTATGTTGCTATCAAGGTATATGCTTCATTTTCTTTTTCCTTTACAACAGTGATATCAATGTACATTAACGAAAAACGAAATCTTATAAACACGCACACATACATACAAGCATTTCACACAAACAGATGTAGGAAAAATCCTATTTGATTTCATTTGATTTGATTAGATTTGTTTTACTGGTTCCTGTATTATCACTGCACATAAACATACATGCATATGTAAACATTGGAGGTGTCATACATGATTTTATTATAAATAAACATAAGTTGTTTTGGTATTTTTTCTTAATTTTCTTTAAAAAGTACCACAAAATGTATCAGCAATAGACTGAATAGTAAGCGTAGCTTGATTTACATGTAGCCTTCGTACATGATACATATTGGAAGAATAGGAGGGAGCGACAACTGGCGTAGAGATAGGATACTAGAAGAAGAAAAGACAAAGGAAGGGAGAGCTCTTTCTGCTTTCACTAGAGGTTCACACGATGTACAGACAATACGCATTCTAGGATGTGCAAATAAATACAAAAAGACATACACTCATGCTTACATGCACACATACCTTACACAAACGTACGTACACAAACTTCCAAAATTAGAGCATGCATTTATAAAAGCAGTCAAAATGCCAATACTGAAAGAAAAAAAAAATATCGGTCAAAGTTCTCTCGCATCTAACAAACAAAAATGCATGCATGATCAAATTCTTGAACAAAACATTCCACGGTTATACACCAGTGGCAGCACTCAGCATAAACACGAACAGAATCAGTGGCTGTATAGGGCAATGTAATTATGGTTGGAAAGAGGATTGGTATTGGTCATTGAGGTGCTTATGCTTTTTTCAAGCAGAGACGAAGTACGAACACGACGAAAGCAATTGCTAGATGAACAGTTTACAATTAGGTTTATCTGTATAATATTCATTCTGCTTTTTGTTAGCAGGGTAGCCCATTCAGCTCAGTCGGAACTGTTCTGTCAAGAAGCATTGCAACACGAACAGAAATACAATTTGAGCTAAAATAACTTACAGACACATACACAAAGTAAACAAATGCCATACACCAGTACTAAATGGTTTTACACAAGCAAAACGAAATCTTTGTTTTCCCACACTACATATGCAACTGATTACCGTCTTGGTATTAATCTTCCTGGAAGTGAGCATCTTTTCATGATCATAGATGTGTAAATTGGAACAATTTCCTAATTTCATTCGAAATGCTACCTCCGTATGAGGTAAACAGAAATTAAAAAGCCTAGCCCCCTCCCCCCCCCCCAGAAAAAATGCGGGAAATATTTGAAATGCCAAAATGCAGATTCGCCTCCTCACCAGTACACACGCACACACACACACACACACATACCCACACACACAAACCAATACGCATTACACGAACGCACACTCGTACAACAATGCTTACAAATGATGTCTGAAGTCTTTAAATTAAACCTTCGGCCTTTTGATCAATCACATGTATTTGACGACATTATTCCTGCAGGGGCTAAATAATCTTTATTTTCGCGTAGATCAATTTCTTTTTATTTTTTTTATTTCACCACTTTCATTTCTTCTATTATTATCTCAATACCTTTCATACGTTAAAGAGATTCTCATCATTAAAACTACATTGAACGAAATCCTGGTATCGTTACTTTATTTCGAGTGACTTTGGTCCGAATGTGGCTAATGCAACTGTTGTATTCTTTAGGGCTTTAAGTTATTCAAAATGACTGTCAAAATGGCTGTCAAAAATTGAAATTCCAATCTGAATTGTAAATTTTATCTATATCTCTTTATTGCCTTCTTTATAAAAGCAGGGTCGACCCATTCAAGCTGCAAGGCCTGCTTTCCGTGGGAGTCCTGCTGTAACAAATCGCATTTCTGATACAATGATAAATGTAAATAACGTATACAAACATACACAATTATCATAAATTTCACAAGAGTGGAGAGCCTCGTAGATAGATAAAGGGAGAGGGAGAGAGAGAGAAAGGGAGAGAGAGAGAGAGAGAAATACATGACTATTGTGCTTAACTTTCAAAGAAACAAGGACATAACTACTGCTAGTAATCACCTGGATGTTGCGGACATTACGTTTAAAACGGGGAGTGAGGCGGAGGATTTGACAAAGACGGTTATTCAGTTCAATAGCTTCATTGCTGTGTATGAAAAATATTGCTTTTTATATTCGGCCTTGGGTTTTTATAGCTAAACCGTTTAGGTAGATACAGTTGGTGCATGGAGACCGATCTCCTAGAGTATGGATTAGCTCGCTGGAGTAGAGCCCGTTTTAAAATATTCGGGAGCAAAGCCATTCATAATTTTATACAAAAATGAATTATAAATATATTCCAGTCTGTTTTTAACTGATTGTAACTTCAAAGAATCTAACATAATTTGAACAGGAGGTAGAATCTGAGTCGCATCTAATACGAAGCGACAATATTTGTTTTGACACCTCTGTAGCCTCATTAAGCCTCATTAAGTGTGCCCCACACAGTCGAATAACAATCAATATATGGAAGTACCGAAGGGAAATACAAAATAAAGGAGTTCTGGTTTCGGCAGACAGTGCTTAATCCTTTTCATACACATAAGAGAGTTCATAAATTTCTTAACAATATCATTGACCTGAAAAGACGTATCTAAATACTGATTTACAATAACGTCTAAATACTTAAATTTGGTTACATTCTCTGTTAATCTGTCTTCCATTCTAATCTGTAATTTTACTAGTTTTTCCTCCTTCTAAAAGAAATTAACATAACTTTAGTTTTGTCAGTATTGACAAGTAATCCATTTTCATTTAGCCATTTACATAAAGAATATACTAGTATATCATTCAATAACTGTGTTTGAACTGCCTGTACTCTACATCCTGAGGGAAAAAAAGAAGATTGTGTCGTCTGCGTACAATGGAATATTCGTACCAATATGAAAAGGTAGATATCTTATGTCATCAATGTGCATACAAAATAAAAGCGGGCCCACTATTGAACCCTGCGGCAATGAATGTTTCCTTATGAATGACAAACATCTGGATATAAATTCATGGCCTTAACATATTCTGAGGGTGCTAAAATCTGAACCTAGCTAAGGCAATAGCAACTCTTGCATCTTTCAGCGTTTTGAGAAATTCAAATTATTCTGCATAAGCGGCAATTCTTTTTTTATATCAATAGAGAAATATTGTGATCTTAGGTTAACCAGTTCATTGAACCCAGAGCGAAATCATTAATTCACATTTTTTAACGAAACAAATCATTTGAGGGACTTTATCAAATCAGCCAAAAATAAATGACATCCAAAATGGCCGCATGTGGTGTTTGTAAGCGTATCAAGATCTACATACTTTTTTTTACCATAAAATACTGAAAATAAAAGATTTGTATGTGTTTCAACATGGTCAGTTCATGTTTGATTATAACAACAACTTTTTACCTAAAATATTTCACGACTCATTTCATCGAAACAGCCATGTACATAACTATCCCACGCGACGATCCGACGAATTCCATCTTCCATTAATGAGTACCGCACATGCCCAAAATGCATTTCTTTATACCGGACCAAGACTTTGGAATAATCTAGGTAATAGCTTAAGATATTCCCCCAAATTCGTCACATTCAAATACAAATTCAGAAAACATGTACTCTCTACTAATAATTCTAGATAATTCAAATTGCTTTGATTCATGCTTGAGCTTTCATCTGTCCTGATGTGGCAGCACTTGGCTTGCTCTGTATGCAGGCCTCTCTTCTTTCTTCTCTCCTCTTCCTTTCCTGTCTTTTGTTCTTCGAAGACTTGTATTGTTACCGTCTTCTCTCCTCTCGGTACTGTCTCGAGTCTTATATGTGTGGGGGTAATTGAATGTGTGCACGAGTGTGTTGTCCTTGGGTGCGTTTATCAACTCCTTTTCTCGGCAGAAACAGGTTTTCCAAACAGCTTTCAAGGAATTTTTACGAGTTGATAAGCGCAAGCTGTTTTTGAAAGCCCTTTCGGAAAGCCTTTTCGAAAGGGTGCGATTATCAACTCTCCTTTTCTCGGCAGAAACAGATTTTCCAAACAGCTTTCAAGGATTTTTTACGAGTTGATGAACGCAAAGCTGTTTTGAAAGCCCTTTCGGAAAGCCTTTTCGAAAGCCGCAAATTTGTAGCTTTTCAAAATGGTTTCCTAAACAGGTTTTCAGAAACCTGTTTGTAAAAGCCTTTTGAAGTTGATAAACGCAAAGCTGTTTTGAAACGTCTTTGTAGTATTGTACCACAGTTACGAACAATGCACGCCTTATATGACCTCTTCTCACGGTCAAATTGCGCAATGCAGCTGTGCAGTGACAGGCCAGTTATCGTGTTCGCGAAGAGTTGATAAACGCAACTATTTTGAAAGCCGTTTGTTGCGACACGGATTGTCGCCCCTACACGGATTGTCGCCTCCTGCTCGGGGCGACAATCTGTGACGGGCGCTGGCGGCACGGATTGTCGCCCCCTACACGGATTGTCGCCTGGCGACAATCCGTGACGCTTGTGCAGTTCCCAGTTTTTCACCTCAAAGGCGACAATCCGTGTTGGCAAAAAATTTGTTGCGACACGGATTGTCGCCCCGTCACGGATTGTCGCCCCGGGCTCGGGGTGGTTCCTCCGGTGTTAAGCTTTGTAGTCCATGGGCCAGGCCAGATATTGGTACCATCTGAGGTGGCAAAACCTTTTTGGTGTCATTTTGTTTGTCGGGCATAGATATGCTTATCAAGCTATGATAGCATTTCCAAATGAGTAGCTTAGTCATAGTAAATGAATTTTTAACCAATTTGGTCTTGTTGTTATATCCCTATACTTCTGAATCGAAACTAACCGCTATACAAAGAAGAGCACTGTCTTCTGTACGTTCCATAGAGCTGTAAAATGCAGTTCTATGGTATGTTCACAGGTGTTCTATTGTAAACGCGGTGCGCTTAGTTTTTATTCAAGGCAGCGAAGGGAATATCCAAAGGTTATGATGTCCACAGCGCTTAGTCTTTATTCTAGATAGTGAAGGGAATATCCAAAGCGTATGATACAGTGTATATCCTGTTATCTAAAAACAACAATAACAAAAAAAGCAATTCCTCGTGAATTTTACCGTATCTTTCAATTATTTATCATTTTCCGGCAAAAACGCTACGGTGAATAGCTGATACCACGCCAATGTCGCTTTATTTCCCTCCAACAATATAAGATAATGCAAAAACAATGTACCGGTACACTACGATACATTATAATGAATGATATTGTAAATGAACAGAGTGATTTTTGTTTAAAACTGATGTATTTGTTGATAGGGTAGTATAAAAACATTATAGGTAATCCCTTTTATGGGGAACTTTAGATATGATAACGGTACATTGGTCTAGATAAAGACTAAGCGCACCGCGTGACAGCTGTGGACATCATAACCCTTTGGATATTCCCTTCGCTGCCTTCAATAAAGACTAAGCGCACCGCGTTTATAACAGAACACCTGTGGACATACAGAAGGCAGTGCTCTTCTTTGTATAGCGGTTTAGTTTCGATTCAGAAGTATAGGGATATAAAAACGAGACCAAATTGGTTAAAAATTCATTTATTATGACTAAGCTACTCATTTGGAAATGCTATCATAGCTTGATAAGCATATCTATGCCCGACAAACAAACTGACACCAAAAAGGTTGTGCCACCTCAGATGGTACCAACAACCCATTTTTCGGGTCTTGGCCCATGGACTATTGGTTGGATGGGTATGACTGGTAAGTTATGCGTATGTGTGCGTGTGTGTGTGTGCGTGTGTGTGTGTGTGTGTGTGTGTGTGTGTGTGTGTGTATTGTGAGCTGCATGATATGTGATGTGTATGATTTGTTGTGTGTGTGTGTGTGTATGAGTGTGTGTTTGGAGTATAATAATACAATATGTAGAAACTGTGCATGTGTGGTGGTTGTATAGTGGTAGTGGTTTGTTTGTGTGTATACGTGTGCCTGTATGCTTACGTGTGTATGTGGAATATAGTGGCGCTACTGTGGCAATACAAACGCCGTCTGAGTGTATGAGCACGTGTTTAAAGAATTCACACCAGCGTTGATCTAAAAATAGTATGGGTGTGTCAACCAATATCAGCGGTGAAGCGGGCTAGGCGAGAGAGAGACCGAGAGAAAATACATTCGAGGGAGGTGCCCTCCCCAAATGTTATTTGTCTTTGTTCATTTTTCACTGCAGTCATTTTTTTCCATCAGTCTTATAAACTAGAACGTCCATACCACTATTCTTTGTCCCAGAATAGGTTTGGCATGCTTTATGCATGAGCGAATAATTTCCACACGCCGTAAAAAATTTGTCAATCGTTACTTGATTTTAGCACAAACGAACTGCCATTGCACACCGCTAATACATACGTAATACACACAAACACCAACAAACCTCAAACAAACCTCATAATGCAAATAAACCAACTCAACACTTTTTTCCTTGATATTTATTGATTTCATTCAAATCATTCATAAATCGACCCATTCTGGGTGCAACATGAACAAAAAAAAAAGTTACAAATGGCAATTCGAAACACAAACAAATCCATTTGTCAATTTATACCGCAAATATCTCACGTCAACATGGATAACTCGATTATAGACCAACCCTACTAATGATTTCTTCACGAGAAAGTTTTGACATGTATAGGGCCCTACCAAACCTATATTCCTTGAATATATTGGTTTTGATCATGTAACACCTTCTTACTTACAAGGGCATATTGTTACGGGAGGTTAACTTGGCCTAACGAACCATCATAACCACCAAAAATACCCAGCGGGGAGGTTAACTTGGCCTAACGAACCATCATAACCACCAAAAATACCCAGACTCTCAAACAAGGTGTTTGGTCGATCTCAGTCATCTTGTCGAACTCTTTATTTACATATTCCTCCGCGGAACAATCAAGTGCCCAGAAATGATAATACAATGCACATGTATCCATAACACTTCCCCCCTAAAAGAGTGCATTTAACGTTTTAGCACAAATGGACTCTATGTACGTTGGCACAATATTTTGGAACAGCATTGTACATTCCTCTTCCAATTCACTCTTATAACTCCATGAGTTTACCATGGTTGCATTATTATAAGAACACATAAACAATGTATGCGATGGCTACTATCATCATCACAACCTGTGATAAAACATGTACGACTTTAGTACCAATCAACATGTTCCAATCTTACACTCTCGTGAGTTACTGCTGCTTGTGAGTTACAGCATACTGGAATTGCATGTAGTTGTGCAACACTGAATACAACAATATTAACTTTCTCAACACCTTAACCTTTATGCAATCATGTCATGCATACAGTACAATACACGTTGTACCAAAATCAGATGGTTTCCTCATTATAACATACATATAAGTCAATTTTACACTGTCATAATGATTAAACATGTCATTTCTTCCACAAACAACTGCATATAATCCAACTGATGTAATCATATACATCATATTACCAACAACTAAAACATCATATTCCATGATATGTAACTTACATACACGTATACCTGTACACGTTGTGTCAGCATCTATTGAAATGTCAAGATATCAACAAATGTCATATATCCTACTTATGTTTTTGAAAACTTTCCTGTCAACATACAAAACACCAGAAGTATGACCTGCCTGACAAAACATCAAATGAACCTGAATGAGATATACTTGATGATAACCTGTGTGTACACCTAAACTTAATAAGTGAGTGTATACCTGCCTGTATACATCCTGGTATAACACAGTCAGCTTAAATACATGCCTGTTGGTATGTTGGATCAACTCTGAAATACTGAACACCTTTGCCAAGGCTGTGATTGAGCTATAATAACGAGCAAAAGCTTTGTACATGTATAACTATACAATTTCTGTACCTGATAAAGTATACATGCTAATTAAATCCAAAAGGCAACATCCAATAAACTTAGGATATAGGCCTAATATGCCACAACAAATTTAACCAACACCTGTACATGCACAAGTATGAAACTTCAAGTACCTGAACTGTACCTACATTACTTGATACACCACATTCTCTATACAAACAGCGACACTACCTGTTTGAAATCAATTTACCAACAACTCACATTCTTGACAACTGTTGATGGCTAGCATAACTTAAAACAGCCTTCATAATGTCTTCTTTTGGTAAGTGACTCAAAGCACACATACAGTTTATGGCTTGCTGTGTTTCCTTATTAACACAAACATGTCTGAAAATACTTCATTGTTGTTATTTACACATTCAAAGTGCCATTCATGCTGTTGGCATCACAATTATAGTGTATGCAAGATACATACATATACATGATGTACACACACTGTCCTGTGTACTTGCAAAACAAATTACACCTGTTTAAAGTGTTACAAACATAAAATACATTTGCACAATTGTTGCATCTGGCAACAAGACAAAATACTGAGATGTCTCAATTAAGCACGAGAAAGGGCGTCTGCGACAATGTTTTCCTTTCCGCGAATGTGCTTAATGTCAAGGTTATACTCCTGTAGGATTAAACTCCATCGCATTAGTCTCTGGTTTTTGTTTCTCATTCTGTTGACGAATGTCAGTGGGTTGTGATCAGTCCACACAACAACGGGTTGAGTTGTGCTGCCCACGTAGACATCAAAATGGCTGAGCGAAAGAATTAACGCTAGGGTCTCCTTCTCAACGGTAGAATACTTCCGCTGGTGCGCGTTGAACTTCTTTGAGAAGTAGCAGACCGGTCTGTCCACTCCATCGTCATCAGCTTGCATCAACACGGCGCCTGCTCCGACATCGCTGGCATCGACAGCTAGGCTGAAGCCTTTTGTGAAGTCCGGCGCTGCCAACACAGGACCACTCGACAGGATTGCCTTCACTTGGTCAAACGCAGACTGGCATGCGGCTGACCACTGGAACTTCACGTTCTTCCGCAGGAGATCAGTCAAGGGTGCCACAACATCCGAGAAGTTATGGCAGAAGCGACGGTAGTATCCGGCCATGCCGATGAATCTCATCAGCTCCTTCCTCGTCTTGGGAACAGAGACATCTTGGACTGCTCCTACCACATACATGACTGGCTTCACACTCTCACCTGCACTTCTTTCAACATACTTCTTCAACATGTTGATGTGACACAACCGTTTCTTTTTCTTTCTGTCTGGAGTCTGAATGATGTAATTCACATCACTCAATCTCTCCTCCACGACATAGGGACCAGAGAAGCGAGCACACAGCGGATTACCAGGAATGGGCAGCAATATCAATACCTTTTCACCGGGATTGAACATCCTTTCCCTGGACCTCTTATCAAACAACTGTTTCATGTTCTTTTGACTGTTTCTCAAATGTCCAGCTGCAAATTCACGTGCACGAGTCAGCCTACCACGGAACGTGGTCACGTAATTCAACAAACCAGGTGACTCATCCTCACCCAACAGCTTCTCTCTCAAGACCTTCAGTGGACCACGAACCTCGTGTCCAAACACTAACTCAAAGGGACTAAATCCTAAGGACTCTTGTACAGACTCTCGCACCGAGAAAAGCAACAACGGCAAGCCTTCATCCCAGTCCTTCTCGACCTCAAAGCAGTATGTTCTCATCATGTTCTTCAGCGTCTGATGAAAACGTTCCAGAGCGCCTTGACTCTGTGGATGATAGGCACTCGAGGTAACACATTTGATACCCAACTCACGCATCACTTGCTGAAATATCTTTGAAGTGAAGTTGGAACCCTGGTCTGATTGCACCACCTTTGGCAAGCCAACCGTTGTAAAGAACTTCACTAACGCCTTGCTAACATTCTGTGCAGTGATACGCCGAAGTGGCACAGCTTCTGGAAATCTCGTAGAAGCACACATCATAGTGAGCAAGTACTCATGTCCAGCCTTTGTCTTTGGCAAAGGACCAACACAGTCTATGATAACTGTGCTAAACGGCTCATCAAATGCTGGTATGGGCTTCAAGGGAGCAGGAGGAATCTTCTGATTAGGTTTTCCCACCACTTGACAAACATGGCAAGTCCTACAGAAATCTGAAACATCCCGTCTCAAGCCAGGCCAAAAGAAATGTTTCAAAATCTTGTCAACTGTCTTATTGACTCCAAGATGACCACCAAGAGCTGACTCATGCGACACACTCAAGATATGTTTACGAAATACTCTTGGAATGACAATTTGGTGAACTACTTGCCATTCTTCATCACTAGAAGAGTCAACTGGCATCCACTTCCTCATCAACACATCTCCTTTCATATAGTAGCAAGTCCTTTCACTCAGTGCTTCTTCTTCAGCAAGAGCACTATCACACAACGCTACCAACTGTGGATCATTCTTCTGTGCGTCAATCAAAGAGCTCTTGTTCAACCCAATCTCATTTTCATCTACAGGCTGAGAATCATCCCCTATCTCATGTGACTTTGATGCTGCGGGTTTGCTTACTTCTACATCATCCAACCGACAGACGAAACTCCCTTCTAGACTGATATCCTCCGGACTAGCCTTCATTTCAGACTCCTCTGATTTCCTAGACATGGAACGTGTGACTACACAAGCTGGGAAAACTTCAGGGAATTCCTGAACCAATGCAGCTGTCTCATTTCCTTCTTTATCCAAAGGGACTGCACTGACCACTGGAATAGTCACTTTGTCTCCTGCAAGATCATTGCCTAATACCAATGCTACACCATCCATAGGAAGTGACTTCCTAACACCAAGGCTCACCCTTCCTGAAACTAGGCCTGAGTGCAAATCGACTGTGTGAAGAGGGGCTTCAACGTAACCTCCTTCTACTCCTTGTAACAGTACACTTGTGCCTGTGGACGACATTTGCCCAAAAGGTAAAACACTGTCAAGAATCAATGACTGGGATGCACCAGTATCTCGCAGGATGGTAACCTTTCTAGCTTCATCACAACCTACCAATGACACATAGCCTACAGAAGTGAATGGTTCATACTGAGACTTAATCTTGTCTTGATCAGCCGACTTAATCACACTCTGAACTTGTTCACACCAATCACCTGTCGACTCAACCGAACGACTCACCAATCCATTTGGATGAGACTTCTTTTCTTTGTCTTTTTCCTGTTTTTTCTTGTTCAGAATGGGACAATTAGACTTCACATGCCCTGGTTGCCTACAATGGAAACACACAATAGGCTTCTCAGTGTTCCTACCCTTCTTGTCGGTCTCATTTTCTACCACCAGACCAGCTTTCACCTCTGTCTTACTGTTAGAATTTGTCTTGCCAACACTTAGACGATTAGGAGCTGCATATTTGCTTCCTACATACATGTTTCCATGACTACGGGACAAAGTATACTCGTCAGACATTGTACTAGCTACCAACAAAGTTTTCGCTTTTCGTTCCTCAATATGCGAACGCACCTCTTGAGGTAGCGAACTCTTAAACTCCTCTAGTAGCACAAGTTCCCGCAAATCTTCAACAGTAGCCACACCTACTGATTGCAACCAACGAGTGAAGGCAATTTCCTTCACTTTTGCAAATTCTCTGAATGACTGTGACTCTTTTTCTCTACTATTCCTGAATTTTTGTCTGTACGCTTCAGGAACCAAGGCGTACGCGTTCATGATTGCCTTTT
This sequence comes from Diadema setosum, assembly GCA_033980235.1. Lineage (NCBI taxonomy): Eukaryota > Metazoa > Echinodermata > Echinoidea > Diadematoida > Diadematidae > Diadema > Diadema setosum. The sequence continues at coordinate 36,136,969 of CM067070.1, forward strand.
TTACTGTTGCGTAATGCTGAGCCTCTTCGCGCGACAGTGAAGCATAAGCATCACATGCCTTTCCCTTTAACTTAGTCTGCAAGAGATGAGGCCATTTTTCTTTCGGCCACTCCATGCTATCCGCCACTTGTTCGAAGTGCAGGAAATATCTATCCACATCTCCTTCATCGAACTCAGGGACCATTCTGACATTTTTGGCGATATCAAAATGCCCACCACCGACGCTTACACCATACTCTCTCTCACCGACTTGACGAGCCCTTTCTAGAGAAACCCTCTCTCTCTCTAACTCAATTCTCGCTTTCTCAAGTTCAAGCTCTTTCAGACGTACTTCTACACTCCCTTGCACATCACCAGGGGGACTACCTGATAAGTTGCGCAATGCCTGGAGGGGAAATACTTCTTCATCTACAAGAAATTTGATTGTGTGCTGTGTAATCTCTGACTTTTTCATTGTACTCTTCACAGCAGGAACCTTGTAGTTTTCTGCAACAAGCAACAAATCAACCTTTTCAAGGTTAGCAACTCCTCAACTGTGGGTGAATCCACAAACTTCTCAATGGAAAACTCTTGACCTTTCTCCATTCTGCACCAGTAATGTACAATTAGTCTAGTAGTGCTACAAGAAAACCTGACTATCACCAACCAGCCAGCTGAAAAACTCTTTTCAACTGAAGAAAACCAGTCGCACTATAAACAATGACCCGTATGCTATACCACACACGACCCGACTGGGAATAACCCGTATGCTACACCACATACGAATCGACTTGAAATAACCCGTGTGCTCAACCACACACGAACAACAATGGCATTACCTGTGTGCTAAACCACACACAAACCACCGTGGAATAACCCGTGTGCTATACCACACACGAACAACCGTGAAATCACCTGTATGCTAAACCACATACATGTACAAACCACCATGGATGAACCCGTGTGCTAAACCACACACGAACCACCGTGAAATCACCTGTATGCTAAACCACATACAAACCACCGTGGAATAACCCGTGTGCTAAACCACACACGAACCACCGTGAAATCACCTGTATGCTAAACCACATACAGCTGTACAAACCGCCGTGGAATAACCCGTATGCTTAACCACATACGAACCGCCGTAGAATAACCCGTATGCTGAACCACACACGAACCACCACGTACGGGACCAACGACCAACGTTTGACCAACGTTTCCACGCAAACACTACACACGCGCAGCGTATAACTGGACTAAACCATCCTCAACACTACGCACATGCCAAATTAACCCTTTCGATCCCGAAAGAAATACGAACGTGTGCTTCCCTCACGCAGACACAGAAAGACGACCGATTTACATCAAAATGTATAAGATATCACTCCGCGTCCACACACACACTACGCAATAAACGCATCATGCTTTCTCAAATCGTAACACCTGCACATACAGTAAACTGTAACAATCACGATGCAAACTAGATACAGTACTGTACGTAGTTGCGCGACGCGACGTAAACTGTATCGCGATCGCCCATGTCCACGACATAGCATAGAGTGCTACACCACGCTACTCACCGAAATTCATCGGCCAAGCGAGAACGAAAAAACACTCCTGGGATCATATCAAGCCCGACCAAATCACCTAAGTCCGCAGAAACCCTGCCGAACTCCTGTGACGTGCCCCCAATTTGTTACGGGAGGTTAACTTGGCCTAACGAACCATCATAACCACCAAAAATACCCAGACTCTCAAACAAGGTGTTTGGTCGATCTCAGTCATCTTGTCGAACTCTTTATTTACATATTCCTCCGCGGAACAATCAAGTGCCCAGAAATGATAATACAATGCACATGTATCCATAACAATATATACATTAAAAAAACACAAATACATTACACAAATCTAGAATGAAATCAGTCATAAAAAACCCGACCACCCCCTCCCCTCCCCAACCGAAACAAATCTAGGGCCTACATCTATCCTCAATATTAAATCCTACCAACATCCGTCATACGATTTATAACTATCCTTCTTCAAATCCAATCCCCAACCCACCAACCCCTGATTAAACAAAACATAAATCATCCCACACCCACATTCACCGACCCAAATACATACATACACACACACACACACACACACACACACGAAGGTTCGTTATTCCGAAGTTTCGTTTTTTCCGAGGCTTCATTTATCCGAAACACACAATTCCCTATACCTAGTGGTTCGTTGATCCAAAAATGAAATTCGAAATAACGAACCTTCGGAATAATGACCCTTCGGACGAATGAGCCTTCGGACGAATGAGCCTTCAGAATAACAAACTTTTGCAATAACGAAATGTAACCCCCTTCCCACATACCGACGCACACCCGAACCGATACCACATCCTTCCTGATGAAACGATTTCCCAATAATGATAAATAAGACATAATGGACCGTATGCAGAAAAGCAGCATCCGCCCGCACGCAAGCTCCACTCCGAATTCATATACAAATCTGCCAAACAAACTCATCAAATTCAAAGCTGCTGATAAAATCAATATCAACGTTTATGCCAGCAACAGCTTACTAGGTATCCCTCCCCACGCGCAGCTAAAAAACACATACGCAAAAAACTGACATAATAAACACATTCTTCCATATCACACACACACACACACACACACAAACGGACACTAAATTATCATGTGCACGCGCACATACAGACTTCCTTGAAACCTCACCATGACTTTTTATATGGCATGTTTGCATGAATGTAGCCATGTAAGTTATGTGTTAGTATTTCAATGATTATGTCCAGAACGATATTACCCAGCAAAATGTGCTTCGAGGGCGGGCGACAATCCGTGCCGCCAACGCCCGTCACGGATTGTCACCCCGAGCAGGAGGCGACAATCCGTGTAGGGGCGACAATCCGTGTCGCAACAGCCGTTTCTAAAGGGCTTTGGAAAGGCTATCGAAAGCCGTTTAAACAGGGGAAAGTTGATAAACCCTGCCAAAGTCTCATGCCGCCACTCAGAAATATTTGAAGTATGTGCTAAACTGGAGCTGCCTCACAGATAGGAAGACAATTGATTCATGTGGCATTGCATCTTGACTCGTCACTCTCAAAGGAAGATATGTCTTTATGATGGTAATTGCTTTTCGCCGTCCCTTCTTAGAAAACAAGCGGCACATTAACAGTACAGGGCTTTTAGAAAGGGCTTTGGAAAGGGCTTTGAAAAGGGCTTTGAAAAGCCGTTTGAATAGGGGAAAGTTGATAAATGCAGCCCTTGTCATATATTCCCGGTTAAGTGAACAGTGTCCGGGCAGGGATTTTCTTTTTTCCGTAACCCTAACGCGTCGAAATTGCCAATAGTGTCACTTAAGCAAAGACTATCAGTGTACAAGTTGGTTTTTGTACGCATATGCGTGGACTTCGCAGTAAGGCGTTGAGTTCGTACTGTTACACAGTATACAGAGTACCATTTGAGTACCATTAGCATGGTCGTCGTACAATGTGAGAATGGGACGCCGTCCTTCAAGCAGAAACATAACAACGGGTTTGTGTGTATGGGTATGTGTATGCATGTGTGTGAGTGTGTGTGTGCGTGTGTGTGTGTGTGTGTTTCCACTTCACATGTCATCGCCATCGCGTTCGGCTTTGCCTTAGGTGGTATTTCTGTAGTTTTGTTAGCCGTCTGCTGACACTTTTCCTGTGTCTCGCGAGACTTGCGTTACTAGGATGCATGCAAACTCGACGTCGTCATCAATATCTTGCAAAAAGTAAATTGCAAATCTAATTGAAGCTTGGAAGAAATCATAATCAAAGTATTATATATACGTATCATAGCGACACGTAGCGGTATATAGGTTAGTGAAGCAACCTTCTTTGTCAAATTTGTAATCTGCTATTTACATGTAGATTAACGTCTGTATATCTGTTCATTTTACTCATGTTTGTATTCCCATATACACTATAATCTTGTATATCTTTTGTGTCATGTGTAATCTTTGAGTATTGTATTCACTGGTTTGTTATATTGTTATTTATACTCTTTGTTTGCTACTCTCATACCCCGAGAGGAGGTGGAAAGAGTCAATAGAATTCACAAAATTCACAAATATTTAGGTCTGCAGCGATTGCTATTGTTAACATTGATCATGTTTATTAAGGCCCATAAAATCAGATTCGAAGAGGGCATTTGGTCTTGGGTAACATGGATGAACTCCTTGGTTAATTTGGGTTTATCCTCCAACTTCACAATGATTCAGAAAGGCGTAGTATAGGCTCCTTTTTTTTTGGAAGCTACATGTATCCACGGACATTCACAAAATGTGCAAACATATCAATTCATTCGAATAAGAAGTTTGGTGAAAATATTGAAATTATTGACGTATCAAATATCTGCATCAAGCATTATAAGCTATTTTGACGCAGTTATTGTATTCTCATCTATATTATCCTCGCAACGGAACAATGGTTCCATACATACATGTGAATGTGAAATCACTCGCTCATGGCTTCAGGCTCAATCTCTTACTTTACATTAATTTTCTACCTTTAGTAAACTTTAGTAAAAATCATTCATGACATTCTCCTGCGGAAATGTGGAACATTTTGGGTTTACTTGGATAAAAAAAAACAAGCGTTTTTTGACCTTTGAGGCAAAAAAAAGGAGAATCCTTATGAGGTTATACATGCATACACCAAGTGTAAAAAAAATAATAATCCTGCTGGCATTGCGTAAATATGAGGGAAATAGTAAAATGTTGAAGTGTTGCCCTTGACCTTTGACCCCAGACCTTTGACCCCATGAACCCTAAATTCTCTAGATAATCACTGCCACTCAGTTCATGTATATATACTATGTTCCATGAAGATACCTTGAACAATTTCCAAGTTAGGGAGCAAAAAGTGAAGTTTTGATATTGTTTCTTGACCTTTTGACCTTTGACCTCATGACCCCAAACTTTCACCAGAGAATCTTAATTGGGTAATACATGTATACATTAAGTTTTAAGAAAATACAAGTATCTTCAGGCATTGCATAGATGGTGGAAATAGTGAAATTTTACGTATTTGACCTTGACCTTTTGACCTTTGACCTTGAGCATGTGCACCCAAAAGTTGATAGGTACAACTTCACCCCCTAATACACATACAAGCCAAGTTTCATTAGGATATCTCTAAAGGTTTTTTAGTTACGTTGTCCACAAAATTCATTACGGACGGACGGACGGACGGACGGACAACTCGAAAACATAATGCCTTAGGCACCACTTCGTGGCGGAGGAATAAAAACATAAAAATAGTGAACGTATATGTAACAGGTGGACAGACATTTGTGTACTAATGCATGTATGGCAGTCAAATTAAATACCTTCTATGGTAAATGATAGGGTGTATGTGCAGATAGACCATTTTGCCTGATTAAATTAACATATTTTTCCCATCATTTAAAGGTCCAGTTTACCTTTGGGAGCAGTGATTTCAAAAATGTTCAAGATATCACATTTGATGCATATGTGTAGGTCTGTTGTATCATAAAACATCCTACCATATGAAATATTTGCAATAAAACCTAAAATATAAGGAAATATCAGGGTTTTTGTCAATAAACCGTAACTGTATACGGTTTAGTCTGGAAACATTTTTATTATAATTATTGTTCACATTTCATGTATTTAACAACACTTACCATTGATTATACGGATTCAAATTTTGACAGTGGTTGTTTCTATCCCTAACTCACATTTTAGAACTATTTTAAAGCACTAATGCTTTCATCTGCAAATGGTAAATTATGCCTTTAATCTGGCTTAAGGATGTATGTGGCAGATAAATCCTTTTGCCAGATTGAAACCAATTTTTTAGGATGTATGTGCAGATACACCCTTTTGCCAGATTAAATACCAGTAAAATGATGAAAATTGATTTTGGTAACCTTTGGTATCTCGAAAACTAAAGCCCGAGCACCAGAGTTGACCAGATTTGGCCAGATTAAAATTTTGACCTCAAAACCCCTAAAAAATGAAGAAAAAAATCCGAAATTTTGCAGATACACCCTTTTGCCAGATTAGGGCCGAAATGTACCGGATCGCAGTCTGATAAATCCGACTTGTGTTGGTGTTGGTCGACTATGAGGTCGATGTCAGACATTGCTCGCATGATCCTCATTGGACGATCTTGCGTTATCGGATCATGCAAGACAAGTCTGACACTGACAAGATAGGTGACTAACACCAGTAGAATTCATCAGACTGTCATCTGATACACTTTGTTGCCGTAATAAATATTTTACGATATCTTTTTCATACAAACTTTAAAGGGGGTGGCTTGTAACTGATCAATGGGAATCAATGGGATTGCTGGGGGATTATTGTTCCAATTCTTGTGGGATTCATTTAAGAGTACATTATATATCTACTGTTGCGTGGAAATCATTTGCTGCAGAATGGTCCTATATTCAAGTAAGGTGCAGTTTAATGTTTCCAGGTGGTCATGCCTGTACAGTGACGGGGCGATCTGCAAGCACTTAACTGCACATTACTTGAATATGAGACCATTCTGAAGCAAATAATTTTCACACAACAGCACATAATGTACTCTTCAATGAATCCCACAGGGATTGAAGCAAAATCCCCCGGCATTCCCACTGATCAGTTACTAGCCATCCCCTTTAATGCAAATGGGATTCATTCTTAGTTGCTGAACTAGTCTTTATCCTGATTACGAACTTCCTAATCTGTTAGTATTCCTGTGGTATTTTTAAGGTCTTTGATGTCGTATAACGTTATGAATTAGACCGAAAAGAACGATATCGAAGATTGTTTATATCACGCATTTTCATGTTCTGCTAGAACGAACTGAAGAAATTCACCCATTAATACAGCGTACATGATACAATTTTATTCTTATTAATTTACACGGACAACCATATTATTTTGTTGTATGGGTGTAATGTGAACCTAATAGCATGGATTCCATTCCTTTAAGAAAAACCGAATATTCATCCACATTTTTCAAATCATTTGGAAGATAAAAACTTACCAGTGTCATCGTCCAAACCAAATCGTTCACGTCAACTTTTCAAAAAGAAGTACATCAACAGACTAAAGAATTGTATGACCTAATTCGTCATTTACAGACATATTTTTGGCAGCAAATAATAAAATCAACATCACAGTGACGTCACATGAGATTAAAATTAATTTCAGTAAATCCCCCTTAACAACCGAAAAAACCGTGTTATTGCAAAAGAAACTACTGAATATAATTATACTCTGGTGCATTTTGATCTCATCTCCTCATTCTCATCAAGCTGTTTTATTATGGATAGATAATGATGAATGGTGTAAGTGACGCAGAGCTTCTTCAACTCACTGAGGCGATTGGAGACAGTGGAAGACTAGCTCACCTTGGAGAAAAACTGGATTTCAAGGTGGCTGAAATCGATGCTTTTTGTAGAAGTAATCACGTTGGTGAAGCAGTTAGTTTCAATGGAACTCGCAACCTTCTCAATCGGTGGAGAGACAAGACTCCTCGTTGGAGACAGCGAGAAGAACTCACAAAAGCACTCGAGGATGCTGAACTGGGTGGCATAGCTGACAGATTTTTTTCCAGATGGTAAGATAACTAACGCCAATATTGATTCACTGTAGTCTTATACACCGTGTCCAGGGAGGTGCTAGAGAAGGAGAGGCAACTAAAGCTCTCCTTTGAAGTCATGCGCGGCGCCGCCGAGAAGTTATGCGTTCAACTACAGGTGTTACCCATGTGCTTTGAACAAATAGAGCATCAATAATCGGGACTAGCGCTCTCACATCGAGAAATATTTGCTCCTGCTGCAATTCGCTCTCTCTTTCAATGTGATGGCAACAATGAATTTGTGTACCTTGAATTGGAGCAGCGAATCAAAATGCAGTGCAAAACTCACAATTTTAACAGCAAATAGTTTAAAAACACGCTGGAACACGCTTTAACGGAGTACTTTATTTGAAAGATCAAAATATCCCTTATTAAAAGATAGAAAATTTAACATGCGGAAATGTGCGCATTATGAAAAAAAAATAGGTTTTTAATAGGGCCTAATTTTCATTTCCTTTCGATTTGCGAATTACGAAGAAACTAGAAATACATGTTAATAATATTTAATTCTTTTCTAAACTATTCTAAATCAATTTGAGTATTTCATTTACAATTTTTGCGGTGAAATAAAGCTTGCAATTCAACGAAAGGTGAAATACGTTGTTCGTCTCCGAAATTCGTCTTGCAACTAGAGCGGTGCCGAGCATGACTTCAAAGCGTAATGGAATGCTAGACATCCCATTGTAACGCCTTGAACCCAAACATGTGTTTGCATGAATTACGAAGAGTTGCCACTCCATCTCTATAACACCTCCCTGCCGTATCTTTGCCAGACCAGTGTCAAGAGGGCCGCCGTTTTACAAAAGAACATGAACGCCATTATGGAATGTTGATGCAGGAGTCTGAAACATAATGAAATCTTTTGTTTTTGATAAAATAAGAGATCTTTTCCTCGGAACAATTCTTCTTTAGTCCTTGTTAAAGTAAAAACAAGAAGATGAAAGAAGCGTCCTCAATAAAGGAAGCAGGAGAGGTCCGAAAATTGTCTTCCTTTGTTTTGTTTTTTTTTTTACTCATGCCTTTAGCAATTGTCATCTTATTATGTTGTTAAATGAATAATATCGGTCTTACTCATCCAATGGGGTTCATAGTATAACATTATTTTGTTTTAATTTAATTTCACTTAATTTTACTTTGTTGTTTTTATTCTATTTTCACATTAAAAACAAAAATCATTACATTTTCAAGTCATAGAATAAACATACTCATTGTGGGGGACCAATCAAAACCTTTCAGGCTTGTTGGGAATTGGGCCCCAAAGTAAATGCAAGGTAGTATTTTCTCAACTTAAAATGTAATAGAGGTAGAAAGTATATATATATATATATATATATATATATATATATATAGAACACAAATGGTGCAGAATCAAAGCAGGCTGAAGAAGGACAAAAGTAAAGGGTAAAATACTGGCAGAATATACAAAACTATGTTGCTATCAAATACGGATAGTGCGTCTAAAGTTGTTTCTGAACCACTGTAATGATTTGCAGTTTTTTTTTAATTCTTTTGGTAAAGTATTACACAAAAATTGGACCTTGATAAAATAAATTGTTGCCTTGGCTAATTCGGTTCGGTAGAGGGGAGGATGACATTTTTTGTTGGTTTCATGCATTGTAAGAATCAATACTGTTGTGCAGATGAAAACATTGTTGTTAGGGGACTGGTAATGCATTAAACAAATACTACTTGAAGCAAATTATATCTTGAATTGGAAATATATTCATTCTTTTTTATAATGCAAAAGTTTGCGACAACTAATGTGAGTGGGTTATAATACGAATAGCTTTCTTTTGCAACAAATGAATAAGTTTCACATTCATTTTAGTTGAATGGCCCCAGACGAGAGTACAAAAACTTCATACATGTTTAGCTAAAGATTTCAATTTCCGCAATATCAATATTTTTCGACAGTGTGTTCCAAAGCATATTAACATGACTATTCCGAGACAGTTTATCATCCAAAAACTTTACATTCGTTACACGATTTATCATATCACTATTATGATAATATAAGCCGAAATTATCTGTACACTCAACAGTCCCAAATATCATAAAATTAGTCTTTCCTGCATTCAAAATTAACTTATTTGCCTGCATCTATACATCTAATGTCTTCAGTTCTATATTCATGTTGTGAAATGATGATGTTCGTTATTTTTTATAGAAATATTTGTATCGTCAGCAAACAATATGTAATGTCACAATGGAGAACAGTTTGGTAAATCATGTAAATAAAAAAAAAGAACATTGAAGGACTCCAGATTTTACAAACTTATCAGTGCTTATAATCTGATTTGAAACCTTCTATTGCAGTATATTGTTGTCTATTATGTAAATAAATTTCAAACCACTTTAGAGGCATACCCCGCTTACTATATAAGCTTATGCAATAAAATATCTTGATCAATAGAGTCAAAGGCTTGAACAGGTCAATGAAGAAAGATCAAATAAATTCTTTGTTTTCAATCCCTTGAAAGATATTTTGCATTAATTCTAATACTGCGGAAGAAGTGGAGCACCCATTTCTGAAGCCACACTGATTCGGGATGAGTGTATTTAAATCTTGAAGAAAAACCGAAAGTCCATTGTAAATACATCTTTCAAAATATATCTTTGCAAATGTATTAAGAATAGATATGGGACGATATTTACTCATGATACTGCTATCACTTTTTACATATAATTATATTGGGATTGCACATGTGATTTTCATATTATTTTGGACTATGTCATTAAAAACATCAAATCATATAATCGTATAAGTATAACATTCTTATCCTGTGAGAACCTGATAATATTGAAAACTTGATGAACTGATTCGCGATCGATTTACGTAGTGTGTGAGGTCAGGAGAAGATTGGTGAAGGAATTAAATGATCAACCGCAATGAGAGTGTTGCTTTCGTATTTCCTTGTCATGATGGGCAGGCCTCGTACACACCAAACCCCATGTGAAAACTTTGACAGGAGATACGGCTACCATACCCTGTCACGTGACCTTTAAACCACAACGGGTGAGCTGGACTAGACAGAATGACGAAGGTACCGATGTCTTGGTGGATTACCAGAACGAGTCATTTGATCTCGCCGGAAACGACCGTATCACCATGGACTCGAGTTTTGCTCTAAACATCGGAATGGTCAGAGAGTCAGACGCCGCGACTTATACCTGCCTTGTTGTCAATGAGGATGGTGTCGAGTCCAGGAGTTCAACAAAGCTCTCTGTTCTGGGTATGGAGACCAGTATGAAGTTTTTAGTTTGGAGAAAACAAACGCTGTTTATAAAATTGAAAAAAAAAACCCACCCAAACCAAACCAAACCAAACCAAACCAAACTAAACAAAATCAAAACAACAACAAACTCGAACAAAACTGTGAATTAATTGATCTGTTTCGCAATTATCAGGCCTTGGATTCTCTTAATGTAATTTGCATACTTTTGGTGTTATTTGCGCTATTCCATTATATTCAAATAATATCTAATTAATCTTTCTTCTCGTGCATTCCTATCGTAGAAGTTCTTCATCAGCCGACATGAAACCCATGCACATCGCCATCAGCTTAATATGGAATTAGAATGATTTTATTCATTTTGCTCAATTAATCATTACTTTATATGGAAAAAAAAATTAACCTGAATTGCATTAATCGAATATGTATTCTGTGAGATTTCGGCACTCTCACGAGGATATGAAGGATAACACGTGAAACTTTTGAAGGCAAGGGTCAGATAACATTTTATTTTCATAACTGTTGAGCGTAATGGCTTACAATTTTTCCAAGCAGGTTATGTAATTGTCTAAAGAACAACTGCACTAAAGAATACCTAGATTTATCAAGTGTTCATCACATAGTTCTACATGAACAATTCCTTCATGCTTAAAGAACACAATCTACTTATTACTGCCTACCTAACAAATGTGACAATAACCCAGTAAATTCTGAAAGTTCAAGTCACATACTCTCCGTGACTTTCTGAGATAAGCATCGTATTTTGCAGTTAATCAACATTTTTAATCATGTCATTCTGTAGACTATATATTTTGGCAAGGGTTTTCGTTCTCTTCATTCAATAAAATCAGGAAATCCGTTCATGTTAAGTTTGTACATTTTCTTCTTCTTTATATTTTGTCAGACCCTCGGATCGTCGATCTGAGAAGAAAGATCGCAAAATACAAAATAGGATCACTTACTGACTATACCTTACCAACTGAAGTCATTACTCTGGGTGTCTTTGGTTATATCGGTTCGGGTAAATCCACCTTGATCAATTCCTTGAAGTTCGCCATCACAGGTTTGTATCACCTCACCTTTTGTTTTCCAATGGTTTATTCAAATTATCAAAGATATCTTATACCTTCTTAAATCTGACTGATTCGAATGTGGTGTTTTGGGGATGTGTGCGTTTGTGTTTGCGTATACATGTGTCTCGTGCGTGTCAAAGAATTGCGATGGTTGATGTAAAGAATAAAAGACAACCTCATTTTCAAGCCGTAGACTGGTAAACTTGCAAAATGACGTTCTTGTGAAGAGAAACCTCGGGCATATTTGCAGCTGACATGCAACTATGAATTACAATTCAATTTTGGTCGATGGCGCACATATCTTACATAAATCCTTCGAAGTAAAATGTGTCCTTTGTCAAGGACAATTTATTAAACCCTTTATTAGACAAATCCTACGCGATGGAAAGTGAGTAAGAATATGAACAGAGTTAGGTATTCTATTGAGTATGAAGTGTCAACGTGTGTCTTTTGTAATGATATACAGGAATTCTCCCCATCTTTGTTGGCAGGGTATTACGGGAAAGTAGCGACGGAAGTACCAATGGAGTGTCCATCGGGTGGCCATGTAAGAGAAGCATTCAAACTGAAAGAGTCTGTTGAAATCATCGACAACAAAGGAATGTTGTACATAAAACCCAGAACACTTAAATCCGTCCAAGACCAGTTTGCCAAAGTCGGTAAGACAATAAGATTCTTAGAGGATAATGAAATTAGTTTAGATTGAAATCCAAAACACTCGGCCATTGTCATACAATATATCGATTATGCGGGATTCATTAGCTGATTAATGCTTCATGAGGTCGAGAATATTGAAGTCAATTTAAAGTCAAATTTTACTCGTACTTGATATAGGTATCTTGATACGCGTCGCGAATATGTAAAATTCCCCAAATAATGTACACAGCTAGTACGCTATTACACCAAAGCAGGCAAACATTAGTTTTCAGCCAGTTTCTGAATGAGATGTGATAGAAGCCTTAGGTTCTTTGCCGAAAAAAAAAATTCCAGAGAAGGTGGTACGCTACCACTAATTCTGTTAGAGCTTTTTCTGAACATATTATTGAACCACTAGTCTATATTTTCGAATTAGTCCAGTCAATGTGGCACGTTTCAAGGGGTACCCAAATACTAATTGCAAGAGTAGGAATTCAACTGCAGTGCAAGCGAAACAAAACAAAACAAAAAAAAATCTGGGCAAAATGGCAAAATCTGCATAATTAACCAATTATCATCTCTAATCACGTTAATGAGGGAAAATTGATGAATCTCGGCTTTCCATCATCCGATTTAAAAGATTTAAACGTATAAACTTAAAGTGTCTATAAATCAGTGAACACGATGGATGCCTTTTTGATCTTGTCACACAAAATAATAATGTGCATAAAATGCAAACTAGCTACAACTTGTAGAGCAATGATTTGTTCCATTCAATCATTTCCTAGATTTTTACTTTGAGCAATCAAAGTGGTGCGATTTTAAAAAGTTGATGTCTTTGTTTATTCATTTTATGAATGTTATCATAGTCTGCTTATTGTTAAAGAAAATTGTATCCTTTGAATATCCGTAATGACAAAGTTTCCTGTCGAAATAAAGAAGGACTAGCACAATACCATATCTTTTAAAAGCCAGAAAGAACAAACTATATGATTATGATTGCATTTCTAAACAAAATATTTTGCATTGGGTCTGCATTATACATAAACAAACTCCCTTAAATCTATTTTCTTGTGAGATTCCAATTACGAGCAAGCATTTACATCTAGATATAACAGAAGGATAGTATCATATGGTGGCCGTCTCATGGTCAGGGGTCTATCTTCTAGCAACTTCGTAGAAAGACGGGCTTAAGGTTTGGTGTATTTGTATATCCGCCTTTTGTTTTTGTAAAGAAAATGCCTTGTAATTGGAATGTATTATGAAAACATATATACATAAAAGAAATGTTTTAGAAAATTTCATATCGAGTGTTAATATATAATTTATACAGACAGATCGTTTTACCTTGTATATAACTGCGATCAAAATCACTGGCTAGATTCCACGGTAAAAATCGGCTATCTTCAAGATATACCCTTATGAGAGGGGGCGCATCCCCCATTAGTGCCCAATCTCTTTAGTTCGTCAACACAAATGAAATAAAAAGAAGAAATAGGAGAGGGGGAGGGTCGCGCAAGACTTTTACTTTGCAAAGACGCCTCCCCTTTACATATTCCTGGATCCGGCCCTGTAATGCAAGCAATGAGTTTGGTCATTTGTGCTTGACGCAATGATGGATCTGGCGCCCCCTTTCTTTTCTTCTTCTTTTTTTTTTTTTGGTCAAAACAACATAGATAGAAAGAAAAAAAAATGGGGGAGGTGCGGTAGCTTTTAATTTTGTAAAGACGCCTCCCCTTTACAAAATTTCTGGATCCGCCCCTGTAATGCAAGCAATGAGTTTTTCCATTTATGTGGTTGATGCAATGATGGATCGAGAGGGGGCGCTTCCCCCTCTCGTGCACCCGCACTATATTAGGTTAAACCAACAGAAACAAAAATAAGAAAAGGGGGTCGCGCCAGCCTTTCAATTTGTAAAGCCCCCCCCCCCCCCTTTACGGAATTCATGGATCCGCCCCTGTGTCGCGCTATGACTTTAACGTTGTGGTCAACGTGTTATGACATTTGTGGTTAACGCCAATATTGATATTGTGGTTGACGTAATCGCAGATTTAGAGGGGGCGCATCCCCCTTTAGTGTCCCCCTCTCTCTATTTTGTCAACACAACAGAAATAAAAATCAGAAAATGGGGGGGGGGGGGGGGCCGGGGCCGAGGGTCGCGCCAGCCTTTGATTTTGTAAAGGCGCCACCCCTTTATGGAATTCCTCGATCCGCCCTTCTGACGCGTCATGACATTTTGCAGAAAATTTTGACATTTTGACATTTGTCGTCGACGTGTTATGACATTAGTGGTTAATCCGATTTTGACATTTGTCGTCGACGTGTTATGACATTTGCAGTAAAAATGGAAATTTTCACATTTGTCGTCGACGTGTTATGACATTAGTGGTTGATCCGATTTTGACATAATTTGTCGTCGACGTGTTATGACATTAGTGGTCGTTTTGACATTTGTCGTCGACGTGTTATGACATTAGTGATTGTTTTGACACTAGTGGGCGATTTTGACATTAGTGGGCTCTACAGCCCCCTATTGTCACAGAATCTGCCCGATTTCCATCCTTTTACTCGTATATGGAAATAAACGGAACAACGAATGGAGGAAACAATATGCATTCAGTTAACTCAAAATATTTTTCTTGTCGATAACTATGCCTTTTGGTTTTACAGCAAATCATAAATAGGCGAAAAAAGGAACATAAATTCTCCCTGCTCAGTGACCTTCTGGCTCTGAAGATTTACGATGTTTAAACTGGAATTATTTCACCTCAATCATGCAAATGGCAGTCGACGGACTTGCGTTGTTTGACGATAGCGTATGACGATGACAATGTAGATCGATGACAATGTAGGTCGGTGACGGGGCCCCGTTACGCCGGGGCTAGTATGGACTGCCACGTGGTCTGTCGTAGCAACTCGTCGCGATTGCCGTTCGCGTGGTCGCTCTCCCGACGGACGCCTTCGCGAGGTCTCCTCAGCATCTTCGAATATTATGTTCAGCGGCGTAAGTCGACAGTCTAGGCTCTGAGGCTCCCTTACCAGGCTGCTTACTGCCTCGGAGCTGGTCGACAGTCGGTGACGCCTTGCCGTACCTGCCTCTTGCAGTGCATGGACCCTTCGGGAAACCCGAAAACCCTTCAAATATTTAAATAATCAAATTACTCATAGCCAGAGCACTGGAGCACATTCTCTTGATTAACATTTTTCAATTACCTCATATTCATGAGAAATTCCACAATCACAGCTAGTCTTTATTCATCCTGAAATGTAGTGTATGCAAGCACAAGAAAATAAGTGTTCTTTTTTCATGTGCGTGTGTTTTAACTTTTGCCGTGAATTCTGACTATCATGCAATGCCCAGGGAAATCTATCATGAATTATCAATAAAGCATTGGTTATGAGCCATTCCAGAAACCTAGTCAGCATAGCTCTGTAAAAGTGATATTCGTGGTATTCATGTCTATACTGCCCTATAGGCCATGGGGTGAAGCTGAAAAAGAGGCTTAGAAAATGGGTTTCGTTCCAGCAACACTGGCACTACTTTCTGAATGCGGAAATGTGATGTTTTGTACATCCTAAATATACAGTAAAAAGTTCTCCTCGAAATATCTTGTAGTTTTTGCGAAAATCCATATTCTATAAACTGCGACCAGCAGCCCAATACACATATCGTAATGGGGCTGCGGATTGTAGCATTTAGGATCATGACAGGGTAGTATCGCGGACAAACGTCAACCTTAAATCGAACAAAAATTTTTCAATTTGAAGACTTACAAGTAAGGTTGACGTATTGACAACAGGGTTCGTGAAAGGTTTGGTTCTACAAATAGTCATTTTCTGTTCGAATTGATGACTTAATATGACTAGGTCGAGAGGAATCTGGGAGAACTACGCTGAATTGACGGTCAGCGCAGGCGCACACATCACTGCGCACAAATTTCGAATCCATTGACTGGATATGATGTCTGTGTGCGCATGCGCTGGCCGTCAACTCAGAGTAGCTCTCCCAGTTTCCTCTCGACCGAGTCACATTTAGTCATCAATTTGAACAGAAAGGAACTATTTGCAGAAGCAAACCTTGCACGAACTCTGTTATCAATACTTCAAATTTATTAATAAGTCTTAAAATTGAAGATTTTTTCCCGATTTTAAGTTGATATTTGTCCGCAATAAAATATTCGTCATGATCCTGTATGCTACAGTTCACAGCCCCATGACGCTAAGCGTATGGGGCTGCTGGCCGCAGTTATGCGTATGGGGCTGCTAGCCGCAGTATGGTTCCCATAGTGTTTCTAAGCTGAAATACATATACACATTTGTAAAGCACTGCTTTTAGCCATATAGTACCTAGAAAAAAAGGTGAAGTTTTGGTTTAATAGTTGCATTATATCTCATGTTTCAGCTTTTCCTGATGCTGGCTATGCAAAGGAGGACAAGAGCAAAGTGGTTCGAGACCATAATGAGAGAGAGCACTGACTGACCGTCAGAGGTCAAGGCAAATGCCTTATATTCTGTTCAAAGACATGTTATTAATCAAATGACTAATCATTCAAGGCAAAAAAAAAAATAAAAAAATCAGAGCGTTTGTTTGTGTGTGTGTCCGCTTGCATGTGGGAGAATCTTATTGTACACACACACACACACACACACACCCTCACATGCACACACACATACACACACACATAGTTATGAAGATACCCAAGTGTACTACAATATTATTCTACATGCCTTGGCCATTCATCACATCAGCATCATAAAAAAGATTATCATAAACATGAACAAACACAGTGATATAATACATGTATTGATCAGTGCATTACACATACACAGGTGCATAAAAACGCTGACATACTATATACACTCACACGCACACATGCAAACTCATTTACACACATGCGACATTACTATTAAACAGATCATATTGTTTATCAGTAAACATGTTTTTCTTTTCTTCTTCTTCTTCTTCTTCTTCTTCTTCTTCTTAAGAAGCTTTAATATATTTAGATCACATAGCAATCACGTTGTTCATGAAATATTACAGTATTTTAGAAAATTTAATCTTCATAAAATTTCCTGGAGTTTTCATTGCTATCATTAGGTTGGTGGGACACTACCTGCTTTCATGTAAGATAGCTCAAAATGATAATCAGTCAAATTTTCTAGTTTTAATAAATTTCCTGGAACATTCCATGGTCCAAATATCCTTGAAAGGGTGTAAAAGTTTTGAAAAATGCCAATAAAATAAAGGCAATATTATAGTTTACCCATTCATGAGTGAAAACTGCTGGATTCTGTATTGGAGGCAATGTGTACCTGAAAATCTTGGAGAGAATAAAACAGGTTTGGCATTAAAAATTATGACAACATTGCAATTAACTTCCAATATCAGAGGATCTGTGCAAACCTGACTCAACTTATGCACAATTTTCATTTGGCTGGTATTAGTTTTAGCAAACTAATTTTGTACTCACATTTACATTGTACTGACCTTTCTACAAGAACATTCTGTTTCAGTATTAATAATAGTTACATTTTTTCCCCTAGAGTGGGAGAAACAAATTTTAATCATAGTCATTCAGTTTTATGAAAAAAAAAAAACCACACTTAGGAAAACATCTTTGTTCTTAGAATAATTCAACCCTAATCAAATCATAATAGTGGGCAGAAATGTTTGCTAAAGGGCGAACAATCACATACTGAGGCAAGGAGTCAAAACATGTTGCATAAACATTGGCATTCAAAATACAGGAAGCAATCTGTATTAAAAAGACATTTTGTCATGCACAACTTTGGTAAGATGTCAATTCTTGAACATTAATCACATTGACCAAAGCATTGGTGCATATACAGTATGTTGTTTCTGAACTTTGCACTGAAGTTCTTTGTGTATGTGTGTGAATGTTTCAGTGGTGTATATATATTGCTCTATTTTATCAAGGACAACTTATAGTAACATGACAATGTTTTCATGCTTCAATATTAATCATATTGACCTATTTCCCTTGGCAAGTAATGAGCAGGTTGACTCCGTTGCAAATGATGCATTTTACAGGCAACACAGCAGAACCTGAAGAGCTTCCAGAAGAAAATCTTGATCTTGATGTGAGCGTCTTAGGGGAGGAAACATATGCTCCTGCTGACGGACCAGGCTCCTCCTTCAGATTTCGTTTCCTAGCGAGATTCAGGCGTTTGCTATCTATAAACCTCTTGTAGCACATTTCATGGAATCCTATTTAATACAATGGAGAAATGAACAGCAATGATTAGCCGTTGGATTTTGTTAGGGGGGAAAAAAGGCTAAACGCTAGGGGGAGGGGTTGAACATTACACTCAATATATCATTAAATGTACGGTAGACTATTGACTGCCAATATTTGAATCTTGTAATTACCAATAGGCCCTAGTACTATGCCAGGTAATCATTAACACCTCATGATCATTGTCATCATCAACTACTTCAACTTGTACTTGCAGTGCAATTACTGATTTTAAATGACATCTACAGCTTTCAGCACCTGATCACATGCAATATCAATTATTATAAAATGGGTTTAAGAATGTAGCCAATAGGAAGCGCTGAAATGAGACACACCTCCTTCCTTTACTTCAGTACAACTGCACTGCCTGTAATCCTATGGTAGATTGCCGATCGTCTGTGCGCGCGGCGGCTCCTTTGATGAATTGCATGCATACGCGTACCCGCTGTCAATCCTGTAAACAACTTCTAGTTCGGGCTGCCGGCCGGCCGGCCTGTCTTCCCTTGTGCATAAGGTGGCGTACGTACGTATACTAGATACTGTACTATACGTACACTTTGTACAGTCTAACAGTAGACCAAACGTTATGGGACCGGACGCGTACATGGAGTCACTTTGAAGAGCAAATCCAACGATTTAGCAGGTTAATTCTCACGCCGTTTTCAGAGTATGTTGTCTAGTATGCCTATATGAGGAGTCTATATCAAGTCTTTAAGGTAAAGGGTGCATATTCTATGTAAAATAAGTAAGTTTTCATGCGGGTGTCCGGAAACCCAACCCCCCATTATACTTATACTGTATGTGCGGGACTTCCGCGAGTGCGACGTGCGTAAAAGTTTGGGACGAACATCTTCGGACGTCTTGACCCACAAAGGTACGTGAAAAACGCTGAAAAATGATGTTAGTTTTCGAATTTTCGACCCATTTTATAAAACAAATGATGCACAGGATTATTTCGTGGCGTTAGTGTAGGCGTAGCTCACTCTCGGGTATTTACAATGTAGTGCAACATGCACTCGGCTTCGCCTCGTGCATGTTTCACAATTGTAAATACCCTCGAGTGCACTACGCCTACACTAACGCACTCTATCCTGTGCATCATTTGTATATCATAATTATGAATACAACTGCCTTATCATCATTAATACTAGTAATCCTTGGCCTTTCACTATCACCACCATCCACTGCTTTATAATTTGGCACAACATAATGGTAATCATATGTTTTAGGGAGTTTAATTGTTGAAATTATGTTATTGTCATTGTTGGTTTTTTAGACCTATTTATATCAAATATTAATAAGTTAATTTAATGAGATGCTAAATGTGTGTTTTGAGGGGGGATTCGCCAATTTCGGGGTGAGAGAGACAGGATGGATTTTTAATATTGATACTCCATGGCCATGATTATGAAAATATAAATTTACATGCAGTTTAGACCTTTTTCAATCCAGTCCTGTGTGTCAAGATTTTTACAAAACAATATCACCGATCAGCTACATCAACCTAACCTGGGCTGTACATAGAACAACATGTAAAATTCATCTAGGCTACATTATAACGGCGCTATGCCATGCCAAGGTGAAATTCAAGATAATTTATCTAAAATGTAACAGACACGCTAACGGCTAAGCTACAGCATTAGCGTCCATTATAACATACACAAGCAACGTTCATAACATAGCTAACGTTGTACTTGTAGTCATCATGGCCATGGTCATTAACATTACGCATATATGAGACTGCACTGCAGCGTCGACTGCTACGACTGTACGCACGTAAACTAACCTGTAAATCATCCTATGTAACGTTAGGTTGCAGTCAGTCCCCCTGAGCAGATGAATCACTTCGTTCTAGTCTGCGATTTCACGGTCTCCCTCACTCAATTTGATCCACTCTTTGGCACACAAAATAGGTTTCGTCTATCTTAGGTTTGTCATAGCCGTGAAATGTTCAAACTTCATCGATGTTACATGCATAATAACGCATCTTAAAAGTTTCGGCAGAGCAGACGACGTAGACGCGTCGACAGGCTCACAGGGGGCGGCCATTTTGACTCGTAAACAATAATTCTCGATTCGGATTGGGTAACATACATCACATGATCGTTCGCGAATGAATATCGTACACGGCAAAGTGTACATATTCAGCTCCTCAGTGACAAAAAAGTTCACTGTTTCCCCCTAAATTACCTAAATACTACAGGAGGGTTTGTGTCGAACTTTTTCCTGTAGCCTTTTTGGTTATTTGTTTACATGTAGCTGTGGAGAAATTTTAGTGCCGCAGTTGCCGGAACGAAACAAGCGAAAAAACCAGCTCACCCCATGGCCTACTACTTTGACAAAAGGAAGGAAGTTACATTTTTATGGATATAGAATTTTTTATTGATCTGGCATATTTGAGGCATGACCTATTCAACTGAAAAATCAAAAAGTTACAATTTTGGCCCATTTGTGAGATATTCGAGTGGCAAAAGGAAGCAAGTGCACAGAATTGCATGAAAAAAAAAATGGCCAAAGGAAGCAAGTGACAATTCCCTTTATGATTGTCACTTGCTTCCCTTTGCCAAATAATTTATATTTACACACTCTCTAAAATAATTTGGCAAAAGGGAACAAGTAGTAACACCCGTATGATTTATTTATTTATCAAACATCTTTATTCAGGATTACATGATGAGCAAATGTACTGATTTTCATCAAAGTCCTGAGATATAGATATCATATAAAATAATACAATATATACAGATGCATGTTATTAAAGTTCCAAATCAGCTACAGTTTCATCAAAATCAGCAAGATGTGAATTCAATGCACAATAAAAAAAGTTTTCATTTTATTAATTCAAAATTAAAAACGAATCATTTTTTTTCACTTGAAAGGCAAAGCTTTTTCAGTCGAGATAAAGAAAAACTACCACACATACATTTTTTCTTTTTTTTTTGACGTATATAGCTTATATTGTGTGTGTGTACCACGCGGGGAAAAATTCCTTTATGGCCCACTATATCATATTGCGCTTGTGCGACCGAGTTTCCACTCCGCCACTATGCCCGCAGTGGCAATGTCCCAAAGAAGGTTATCCATTATCCATATTACCCATTATCAGGTGTTTGATGTTCATCTGACAATGCATTAAATATATCAAACAGTGTATATATAATTATAATATAATAGAATGTAAATATATTGTGCATACTTCAAGGCTGTATTGCCCCGTATTATTGTATGACAACCTGTATATGCAGCCCCGGCCTCTCTTTTTATGTATCATTCTCATAAGCAACTGCGTACTGAACGAGGGGGGGGGGGGGGGGGGGGCAAAACAAAGGCTAAAGGAATTGGATGTTGTGCAACATGTGGTGTGTTCCTTAGGTTCATTCCAGTCTTGCTTATTATTGGAATAGCACTTTTTTGATTGCCAGGGCAGGTCCGCAATTAGGATGTCTGATCCCTGGTCCGACACGTGGACGCCATCCCTGATGAACATTTTGCGATTGCCCCTGTCACTATTGTGCATGATGATTGAGATGTTACCCATACGGTATGTCTGTCTGAATTGCATTGCATTGAATTGAATTGAATTGTCGTCTCGCGTAATTATTGTTAAGCGATGCGCGCACACCTTCCAATGCATCTTGGTTAGTATAGCCTGTTGGTCGCTTCCCATGGTAGACAATGCGAGGGAGGATTGAAGACCACATGATAAGAGCTTGTGGCATCCTGGCTCTGAGTGTGCTGAGGGCTGTTCTGATTGCTGCCCTGCAGCTACATGCATCTATTTGGCCAATGTTGTTGGTCCCCAAGTGAAGCACCACTATTGATGGGGGAGCAAAATGCTTCTGCCCGTTGTTCACCATCCTTTCCACATCCTCAAGTCTTGCACCCCCTTTGCCATGCCACTGGATGGTGTATGATGTGCCTAGCTGGAGCTGGTGTGTTGCTGCGGCCCTCTCTTTGGCTCTGCGCACGATGCTGTCACCCATTTTAGGGTGCCCTGAAATGACAAAATAAGACAGCCGGCAGTATCTTGTGCTACACATAATATAATTTTTGCATAGAGGGCCTATCTGTATATACATGCATATTATATCCACAAATAATTATGCTACTGCTAAAGGGAGGATTATTATAATGATCTCATATTATGTGATTGACACCATCACTATTTTGCCTCTTATGGCTTATTATTACTCTTTTTTCGTCTTTTAATTTCTCTATTACTATTTTTCTTATCATTTACTCAGATTTTTATTATCTTTTTTTTTTTAAAATCCCAATTTCTTTCTTTCTTTATTCATTATAACATTTTCTTTTCCATTTTTTAGCAGAATCCATTTTTCTTCTCTTTTCTTTTTTGCTCCTTACTTTTTCCTTTTCTTCATCTCCTTTTCCTTTTGTACATGAGAATTGCATTAACAATTGATGCATTGTTTTTTTTTCATTTTTATTATTTATTTATTTATTATTATTTTTTTTTTTTTTTGGGGGGGGGGGGTATTCTGAGGGGTTATTCTTGATCTCCTTAATAGATGTTGTTTCCTAATTTACCGTATGTACCTCCTGTACACATCAGTGCGCCATCTCCCCATGGCCATTATTTGTTCCCCTGGTACCCCTTCCATGGCTGCTGTGGTTGCAGCTCCTATTCGGAATGAATGGGTGCCATAATGGCTTGGGTTTGCACCTATGCCTGCCAACACTTTTCGCAGAACTGCACTGAATTGGTACCTGGTGAGTGGGGATCCACTTGTGTGGCAGAACAGTGGCCCTTTCATGGGGGGCCTCAGCTGTAAGAAGGCTGTCATGCCCGACACCGGGCATATCTACTATTGTCTTCATTGTTTCCTATTCTCAATGACGGGTGGTTGTTTGCCCGTATTGTTCTGTTTTGGAGTATCGGATGCGTACTAGCATGAATTGTCCTGGGGTTTGAGTTATCTGAATGTCCTGTCTGATTAGTACTCTGTCTGTAATCTCATGTTTCTACTGGGTTGTGAACTCCCCCATGCGTAGGAACCAAAAGAAGGCTAGGAGAAATGCGGCCCTGAACATTATTGTTTCATGCTGGGATTCACACACCAGTTGTACCACAGAGATCATCCTTTTGAGTAGATCCTGTGTGATAGGCCTTCTGTCATCTCCCTTCTTTTTGTCTCTCCTGCTCCCTTCCTGTAGTTTCTTTATTACAAAATGGTCAGTGGGTTCTGCCCAGCCATGCATTTTATGCATGTATGACAGGGCTGCTACATGAAGTGAGATGCATGGTTGCTGTCGCTTTACCTCTAATTGAGAGGAATGCAATGAAAGAGATGAGTTGTGTTGTAGGTGCGGGCCAGGTCCAGGCGGTGATCTTTACGGAATTCCTGGAATGTGTTAACTCATGATTTCATTCACGATTCATGATTTCATTTAATTTATTTCCACAACTTGCACAACTGGTTAAAAATAAGAATGAACAATACAGGACAACATGTCAATCATATGCAATACAGAGTGTGGAGGAAGAAGCAAAGGCCATTGACCTGTCAAGGCTTCTCCCTCGTAAACAGTAACAATTATGACACAATACAAAAAAAAAGAACAAAACAAATCAAAACAAATCGAAACAAGACAAAACTACTGATATATATACATATATTAGCATAAAGGGAATTATTACAGGAAAGCATTATTGCACGTGTAATCTTCCCCCCCCCCCGTCTTGTACAATATCTACTTACTTCATTATTCTTTACAAAATCAAAATCATAAATACATGGCAACATATTGTTTGATAGATACTTTATTTTCTGCAAATCAATATACATAAGTTACATAATCATGAAGATGCAGGAAGTATACAAAGTAAATTCAACGCAGAGTCGTTTGACTTGCATAAACCGCGATACATAAAAGTACATAATCATGAACATGTAGGAAATATATAAAATAGATTTAACACAGTCTTTTGACTTGCATAAACAACGATATGAAAGAAATATAATATACAATATGCATGTCTATGCAGCAGTGATAAGAATAGCATTTATAGTTAAGAAACGATTATGCAGAGGGCCGTCATTATAAGCATTGCTTGAAAAGATGGCCGGCCCGAGGAAAAGATAAGGACGTACTAGATTCGTAACGATATAAATTCTGCTGCGAAAGTAGCAGGGGAAAATAAACTCTAGTGTGTGATGGCGGTGGTGGTGAATGTGTGTGCAGGTTCTTGAAGGTGCATTTCTAAACAGATACATAAAACAGACAGTTTGGGACTTATTGATATTAAATATTTTCAGAAAATTCAATTTTTCAAATAGATAATTGGAATGCGAATATGGTTTCGAGTTCGTTATGATTCTTATTGCACGCTTCTGAAGAACTAAAATTCGATTCAAATATCATATTGCACTGTTCCCCCAAATAATATTGCAGTAGGTAAGGTGCGGCAAGATCAAGGTTTGATAAAGTCTAACGAGTATGTTGAACGGTAAAATACGTTTTAGCCTATTCATAACACCGATTGTTTTCCTTATTTTCACACACACCATATCAATATGTTCCTTCCACATTAATTTTTCATCAATTACTACACCCAAGAATTTCACTGACTTAACAAAAGAAATCTTACAATTATCAATACATATGTCAACTTCATTTACAATATATTTGTTTCTAGGCTTAAGAAGCATACATGTTTCATCCACGTTTAATTTAAGTCTATTTACTTGAAACCAATCATGAACTAAATAAAGTTCATGATTAAAAGTTGAACAAAGAACACTCATATCATTACGAAACAAAAATAAACTAGTGTCATCTGCAAGAGCAATAGTGTGAAGTAACTTACTTGAAAAATGCAAATTATTAACATAATTTATATAAGGAATAATAAAGGCCCTGAAACAGATCCCTGAGGAACACCAATATTTACACAACTGCCCTTTGGCATGTTTGGTATGCCCGGTGTGACCCTTCTGCCAATACCTGTCCAAGCAGTCCGTAGGCTTCTTGAGCTCAATCTGCTATATCCCTGCTCGAACTGGAGTAGGGTGTACCGCTGCCCTTTGGGCCAGTTTCCTGTAAAGCGATTGACCTGGGATCGTGAGAGGGAGTCAGCAATGCCATTATCCTTGGTGGGGACATGGACTGCTTTGATTGAGATGTTTTTACTAGGCATGTTACTACCAACTTTCTCAGTAGTGCCATTATTTGTGGGCATGGGGATGTTCGCTTATTGACCGCGTGTTTAACCGCCATGTTGTCTGTGTTTAACAGTATCCTTCTATCCTTGAGTTCCTTTCCCCATACCATCATTGCAATCACAATGGGGATCATTTCTTTCCATGCTATGGATGTGGTCCTAATTATGTCCTGCGATGGCTATTTCCCATTGAACCATTTGCCATTGAGGTAGCCACCATAGCATATATCCCCGCTTGCATCTGTGTAAAGGTCTATGTCCTCATCTGTCACCCAGTCTTCTTGTGGAATGACAAACACCCCATTGTATTAACCTTCTAGAAATTCTAACCAAACTCCCAGGTCCTATTTTTTGCCCCTTCTGAAAGGACTACTTGCTTATCTCCTCTGGTCTGTCCTTTTGTCATATCTATTAGCCTCTGGAGAAGGCCCTACCAGGGCGTACTGTCCTGCATATATAAGTTCAGCATACCCACTATAGACTGAATTTCCTTAACTGTGGCCAATTTTCTTGTTGATTTTACGTTTAATTACCTGGATCTTCTCTAGGGGGACCCGTACTTGCATTTTCACCGAGTCTAGTTCTAGGCCCAGGAATGTCAGACATGGGGTGGGCCCTTCCGATTTTCCTTTTGCTAATGGGACTCTCAAATCGGTACAGACATCCCCCAGGGCCTGAATCGTTCTGTAGCAGGGCACTCTTCCCTTCTGGGTTGAGCCTACACATAAAAATTCATCAACATAATGAATGATGTTCTCACATTGGCTTTGCCTCCTTGCACAGTATTCAATATGGAGAATGTTTCAAAGTATGCTGGTGCACAGCGGACCCCCATTGGTAGACATTCGACAACATAATATTTCCCTTCAAATTTGACACCTAACAATTCAAAGTCGTCTGGGTGTATGGGTAGCAGGCGAAATGCAGACTCTATGTCCTCTTTTGCCATTTCCGTCCCCACGCCTGCTGAGGCTACCAGGTTGACTGCTGTATCAAACGTTGTAAATGTTATTGCACAGGACTCACCTGGAATGAAATCGTTAATTGAGAAGCCCTCTGGATGTGAGAGGTGATTAATCAATCTAAATTTGCCAGGAGTTTTTTTTTTTTTTTTTGATACTAGACCGATGGGGCTGGATCTCAAGTTTTTTCAGTGGTCTTGTACTGAATGGGCCCATATACCGTCCCAGTTTGACTTCATTTTCTATTTTCCTTGACGCTTCCTCCTTGTTGCTTTCTACAAATTTCAAATTCGGCAGATCTACCGGCAGACGTGGACCTGTGTTTAATCGGAATCCTTCACTGAAACCTGTGAGAATTATTCTAGCTGCTACTTTGTTTGGGTATTGGTTCAAAAGTGGTTTCAGGTTGTCCAGATAGGTGTTGGTGCTAGTGATCGATCTCAACTTCCCCACATGTACCTTATAACCCTCTTTGCTATTCGATTGATGAACTATGGGTGACTTCCCAGTGTGGTGTTTACTGTTTAATATTCCCTTTATCACAATTGAGAACTCTATTGGGATGGTTTGGGGGCTCCTGCGTTGGATTGTTTGTTGCCTGGGCACTGTAGTTTTTGTGACTGTTTTTCCCACACCGCATGCACTTGTGCATGTAACGACAGTTTCTGCGGGTACATGTGGCGATGTTTAAGTCATAGCAATATTGTGGTGTGCGGGGGCAGAGGGTTGAAAAATTCCTATTGGGCTTTGAGAGGGGCTGGTATCGCCTCCTCTCTGTACCCCTGTTGTCCCGTGTGGATTGTGGTGGATAATTGACCCCCCCCCCCCCTTATCATCCTAGGTGACTCCCACCAACCACATGGAGTAGCCATAGCTCGTCATCCATTGTTGGCTAAGAACCCCCCTTCCTGTGAAGGCGGTGTCGAAATTCTTCGTCATAGTCCCTCCAACCAAAGCCATGGTAGCGGGAGGCAGCAGAGCGGATTAGATGGCCGTACTTGAGCAGATCGTGTGTGCTTGTAGGGTGTGCCTCAATATATATGCTCGTGTACACGAGAAATGCATTTGTCCATGCTTCGATGGAGAAAATCTTGTTTTTGGTAAGGGGGGGGGGGGGTTACCGGCTTTAATACCCAGGTCCCATCTACTTGTGTTACTGTGAGGTTGGCCCGCTCTTGTTCTGCCATGTCCTGCATAACTCGGGTTGCATGGTCTTGGTTGTCTATCAATAAATTCAGATTAATGAATTCCGCCTGCCATATCTTTTCTCGGATGTTGTGGGGGATGGATGTGCCCAACCTGCCCGCAGCTGGTTGCAAGGGAGACTGGTGTTGGTGATAAGTGTGACTGTTTCTGTGAGTACTCGGCCTTTGCAGGTTTTTTGGCAGGCCCTGGGCCTGTGGCTCTGTGTAGTTGGTTTGTTCATTTTTTTGTTGATCTAGATTTGTGTCGCCGGGTTGACTCCCGGCACCTAGGCCAGGCCTGGGACTGGGTTGTGACCCTCATTCCATATTTCCCAGTAGGAAATTCGCATTGGGTACATGGAGGGGAAATAGGAAGGGATTGTGGGGCTGGTAACAACTCTACTCGTCCCTTCCAACAATCTACCGTCTGTTTCAGAGTGTTGCCTGTATAGGTTGTATGACTGACTGACTGAAGGTTGCTGTGAATCAAACAGAATAGGTAACTCACCCGGTGGTCGTGGGTGCCGCGGCGGTTGCTGGCCTGTCACTCCGATCGCCCCGTCCGCCTGGGCCGCAGATGGCTCCCGTTCTCGTGCTGTCGTTTCAGCAGCCGCGTTTGTGTCGCCACGTCTACGATGAGTACGAGGCGGGCTGGCCTGTTGCTGATTGCCTGGCGCCTCTGCATCTGTGACAGTACTTTGAGCCCATTTATTGCTGGCCTTTGAAGTCTGTTTGACTTTTTGGGGGGCGGGGGATCCTGTCTTTTGTTTCCCTTTTGTCTCTTATCTTCCTCTTCCCCATCTTTTGTCTGATAGACGATCTCACAAGTCGGGTTTTGGACCGTAAAGCGTTCCGAGAACTTAAAAAGTTGTTGCCTGGGGCAAAATTCATCGAACAATGGCGGTACGAAGGCTGACGTGGCCCGGTTGCTATGGTAACTTCGCCGAGCACGTCATTGCAACTTGCCAATTTGGCGTGTAAACGCCTTACAGATCAAATAAGGGAGGGGTCCCCCTTGCTTCCCCCAAAATTGACTGATCAGCCTATTATGATTAAGTGATTTTTTTTTTCATTTGTAGCGTTAATTTTGTACTCGATGTCACTTGCTTCATTTTGCCAAAGTAAAGCAGTATTGTTCAGGGTCATTGTAAGCACACACTTACATACAAATCATTGGTTCTTGTGTAAAGTACAATTTTATACAGATGGTTCAAATTTTACCAGAATCTGGAACTTAACCTTAAAATTGATCATAAATTTAACGAAATTCATTCAATACTTTCATATTCAAATCACCTCCAACTAAATTGTATACTATTCAGCTATTGCTCATATCAATGACAGTGTAATCTGATGTACAGTTTTTGAAAACTCGGAAATGTTTTTTTGTTGTTGTTGTAACAACTATCATATCAAATCTCTATCTCAAAGTCTAATTTCCAAACACTATCTTATTATTCACACTAGTAATGCCGTAAAGATTCTTTTTGGTGTAATGGAGTCGTGATTTTGCACAATCTCGGTATGGTTATGCTGGGCACTTTGATGCTACCAACATTCCATTAACTCACCTTTCAACAAAATAAGACAAAGTACATATTGTGCAGATGAGGATCGGGGGGGGGGGGGGGGGGGGGGAGAGGTGCGTTTCATGAAGCATTTTTATCGGATATTTTTCTGACAAGCTTTTACAAGCTACTGAAATCCCTGCATCTGATTGGCAGAATGCAAATTTGTCCGACGCCAGAATGAAGTATGCCCCCCAGATTATACATGAAAATGTTTGCAGTGCACTTTGTTAATACTGACATTGCAAACAAAAAGGTTTCTAGACTTTCGATGTTCCAATCTGAAACCTAGAAGCATAGTTCATCTTGATGGAAAGACTGTATTTGTGTTATTATGGGAACTATGATTTGCATTTTATGCAAATTTAACCACTTTGCCCTGCTAAATTTCTTGGTACTTTAGTATGGTGAAGAGATGCACTGTAGTGGAATTCCTAGAGTTGCAAGTGTAACCCTGCATCACAAAACAAACAAAAAGTCGGCAGACATGGATTTTTTAGTTAAGCTTTAAAATGAGGTATACCTCAATTCAAATGGATTCCCTTAACCTATCTAAAATTAATGTTGGAAACAAAGCACACACTCCGGAAAAGCGTGAACTGAAAAAAAAAAAAGACTTTAAAGTAATGAGTCTATTTAGGCGCTTAATCTTTTCCAAACCACACTAGCTGTGCCATGCATGGGACAAAAAACAGGGTTTTAACCGTCGGTGAGAAAACAATGAAGGGATTATCAGATTAAGCTTCAATTGAGCATACTTTATTAACACACTTTGTCCATGATTACTGACAACTTTCAAAGCAGTAGCATTATCCTGTCAAAAGGTATTAGAGTTGAAAGTGAAGAGAGTGTACAGGATTTTTAAGAAATGAAAAGGAGACCCTTTTAGAAACATCTAATCACACTCGCTGAAAAGATTCATCTGATTGGAAAATCAACTGGATGTGCGTTCGTTCCATCACAACCAGAGAAAATTACCTTTACTAGATAAGACTTTCGCCTGCTGGCTCTGCAGGCTTCTTCAGATCGAGCGCTGTGAGAAGGACTTCTCACGAGCCGACGTAGCTGGCGCACGCCGATCTGAGAGATATGGGATCGTGTATTGAGGAAAATGAGTATTACCCCAAGTCTCTGAAGGCAGAGGAAGAATACATCCATTCCTCTCTCAGGAAATGCGGATACCCTGGCTGGTCCTTAAAGAAAACCTAAAAAAAAAAAAAAAAAAAAAAAAAAAAAGGTGGAGGAATCACACCAAGAAGAACTCACACACCAAACCAACCAATCAGAGGAGAAAGCTGGCAACCATCCCATATGTAAAGGGTACCTCGCAAGCCTTGATAGTATTTACCAGGATACTGCGAAAGAAGCTACATTGGAGAAACAGCCAGGAAATTCGGTACTAGGAAAACTGAACACAAACAAGAGATGGACACAGTTAGTGCATCCTACTTCACAAGAGGAAAAAGAAAGGAATCCCCCTCCCACATGCACAAATCGGCCATCAGCGATCATGTGGCCAGTGAAAACCACCACATTAACTGAAAGAAGTATTCCATCCTAGCCAGAGACTCTGGGAAAACCAAACGCTTGATAAGGGAAGCCTTTCACATCTGCAAACAAAAAAGAGGAAAACCTTCAACCGAGACTTAGGGCAATACTCATTTTCCTCAATATATACGATCTCATTCTCTCCGATTGGCGTGCGCCAGCTATACGTCGGTTTGTGAATAGTCCTTCTCACACTGCGCTCTATCTGAAGAAGACTGCCGATCCAGCAGGCGAAAGTCTTTTCAAGCAAAGGTAATTTCCACTGATTGTGATAAAACGAACCCTCATCCATCTAATCACACTGTTCTTTATTAAAGTCTTTGAGAAAAACTACTAAAAACAGTTTCCTGTTTGTTTTATGATCCCAGACTTTAGCATAATGTAGAAGAAGACTTGCTCTTTCAGAAAATATGAAAAACTCAAGATTGGCTAGGTTGACCCATTTCACCTATTTTCAGTCCTCACACAAAATTCACTGAATGCGACTTTTTTTTTTGTTCTTTTAATTTGTGATGCGCGGTCACAATTAGGGGTGTTGAGAAAAACCTTTTGTTGAGTGGACTAATTTGTTTATTGAGGCTGGAAAAATTCCGACTGCATTGAAACGTTCACCCATCAACAAAAAGGAAAGAACATATAAGACATCAAAAGCTATAGACACATCTCCATTGAGACGATCACTGGTAAGATGCTTGAAATAGATGCGTGATCAAAGTAACTCTTTTTCTTTTCTTTCATTCAGTTGATGTCAAGAAGAACCAGTTAAGTATTCGTTCACAAGAATCAACGATGACCATGCTATTGAAACGTACAAGAGACGGGATCTCCTGGATGGGTTTTGGTAAGATGACAGGGATTGTTGGTATAGACTTAAGAAAGGCCTTTGACGCAGTGGACCAGATAACACTGGCAGAAAAAAAGAATTGCAAAGGATTGGTATGGACCCAGATTTAGTAACATAGGTTTTCCAGGTCAATTTCATTGTTTGTTTGTTTGTTTTTTTCATTCAAGTTCCTATTCTGACCAATTCAATGTCACGCAGGGCCCGTAATCTGGCAGAACTCTCTAAGTCGATTGTGGTCGATCGTCAGGTTTTGAGTGTTTTTTTATCATGCTCTTTCAAGTGGGCCAAAATAAGTTGTGATTCGGTACAGAGAGTTATTTTTAGAAAATACTTTTGACAAAATTCCTATGGAGAGAGGGCGATTAATTTTGCAGAACTGCGTAAGGCGAGATACGAAATTTTGTATTTTCGGATGTTAATCAGGCAGAACTGCGTAAGTCGACTTAAATATACGTCAACGCTTGAACCAAGGTGTTTCCGCATCCCGCATGGACATGGTATATAATCGTTAAACGCGCCTTGTTAGCGACGAACGGGCTGCGCATTGTTTTGAAATTATCTAGATAATTGCATGCATGGGTAGACGACAGTCACGCTACAGCAATGGATCCAAAAGAAATGACCCTCAACTCTTGGGGGAAATTGCCACTTTCTTTCCCTTCGTAGTCTGGAAGGCTTCAAAACAGGTCAATATGCGGTATGCTTTAATATTCAATTTTGTTACAAGCAAGGGTTTTTTAAGCCTAGGGCATTTTCTAGATCTAACAAACGTAATATTATTTTGCATCTTGTCTGATATCACGCTTTAGGCCAAGGGTCTACTTAGCACCAAAGAGTATAGAAGATAACGCTAAGAGGGTATACTCTCGCGACTTCGCACGCAAACGGGTGTAGTACGCCATCTAGCCCCGCGCGCCCCGCATGGAGCCCAACGGCGGCTATTTTAGTAATAATACCGCGAGCTTCTTAACACGTGAGCCTATGGAGAAAACCTTCCTTCCCTTCATTTTCTTCATTTTAAGGAAAAACACAGCGGTAGAATTATGTTTCAGGACTCAAAATATCAGCAGAAATATATTCTCCGTCTACGTTAAAAAAATTTGAAGAAATTTAATAAGTTTTCAATCTGTAGGCCTTCAAAGATTGTATTTGAGCTGACAAACGCCGTCTATCTCTTTCTCGGGCTACCTTAGCTCAAATTTTGTGGGACTGCATATTGGAATATAAATGACATTTTTTTTATTGCATTTCATGGTTAGACAGGAATGATACTTCTCTATGACAAAACGAAGTCCTGATAACATCTTTTCTCCTGTATGCCCCCTGAAAAGGGGGAAAATGAAAAGTAGACAAACATCGCTACTATAAAATCAGGGTTATGATCACGTAAAATACGCCCTCTATCGGTCTATCAGCTAATGGCATCAGTTTTTCGCCCATGAGCGTACTACGAGAAATCGCGAGAGTATAGCGCGCGTAGCTTCTATTCTCTTTGCTTAGCACTTGTCCTGTGCAGTAGGTCACGCGAACAACGATGTGATACTTAGAACTGCGCTAGTCATCTGTAATCCGTAGCTTCTCATTTTGCCTTTCATTGTAATAAACGGTTAGTTTTCTTGGATACGTCAGATTAATATCGAGAAGTTTAATGAATATATAGGATACCGTCCATAACAATGTCATTTTCGATTCAATCCAATCCTAAAGACGTCAGAAATTGTATTTAGACTTTTTAGAGCTTTGACATGCCCTCGTCTATCGTTACCGGTACCGGTATCCCAGGGCCCTGTTTTATCAAAAGATAAATTTAACGTTAAGTCAAAATAATCTATGATTAACCTCTCAAATCAACTCTAAGTCACCTTAATCTATGATTAACTTCCAATTCCACTTGAAGTCCGTCTTATCAAGACACCCAGAGTTGACATCAACTCCAACTTCCTAAAAAAATCAACACATAAGTTTTCTCAACCGCTCCAAATCATGATTAACTTAACAGTTGATAAATATCAACTTTAAGTAGAAACAGTCTATGTAGACTCAATTGTAAGGCAATTTACAGAAGAAAGATGACTGTCACACTTTCCTAGTCTAGCTGCGGTCTTGTCACAAATGTTTGTCTGTTAACTGCTCACCTTTCTCTAACATTTGCGACCCGCTACAACAAAATGATTCTAAAGTCGGGTGAGGTCGATTATTTGAAAATTGCGTGACAAAATTCCCTAATCTTTCTGCTTTAAATTGATATACTGTATAACACATCTTATGAAAATAATCGGGTGCGGAGATATCGATGTTTAAAAGAGAGCATGTCGAGACGTATGGGAAATCACTGTTTCGAGAAAAGCGCCCTAAAAGTTTTCCTTGCGACGCAATCGCGATCAAGGGACACGCAAGTCAGTTTTCACCTCCGGACAATAGAAGGTAAACCCTAGCAACCCCCGAAATGCTCATTCAGGCACAGCGTCGGCGGTCTCCTCACCGACCAATCAGTGACCAGAATGCCAGGAGAAGCGGCTGGGCATAGCGCACCCCGCCCGCACGCACCAGTCGACTTGGCAGTGTGCGTGCTTCACGCTTCGGTTAGCGGCAAGCAGCAAACTGACCAATGAGATCACTCCGGTCGTTGTTAGGGGCGGAGCCTGTCTGTGGCGCTCAATCCAAATTTTCGAACCGGTTTCTGCTTGGTTGAAACGCCAAAAACATGGCCCAGAAAAACGCTATTTTTTTGGTCTTTCCTTTCATCATTTTGCTTCAGAATTTCTACAGATGATAGAAGACATGTCAGACTCCAATAATTATGTCAAAATCAGAAAATCGTAAGTTTTGACCAATTATGATGCTCTGACTTCAAACTCGATTTTCACGGCTTCGACCGTGCGCGACTTTAGGACCTTTTTGTTGTAGCGGGTCACATTTTGTTGCGTTTCTTTCATGTAATTATGGTCTGATCCTTACATGAAATTCACGATCGGCACGCATTGCTTACGCGACTGCTGCACGCAAACACCCTAGACAGTCAGTTTCAATCCGAGCCGGCGCCTCGGCCCGCCCGCCCGCCAATCAAGCCTTCGCTAGTAAGGGCAAGTAACCGAGTACGGTACTGTAACTGGAAACGCGTTTGTGTGCAATGCAAATCTTGCCAAAGAACCCATATGCGAGGAAATGCAATAATTTCTGACGTGCGTAGGCCTACGTAGAGCTAGATCGTCAATATATACGAATTAAGAGTTTAGTAGGCCTATACAGAAAATAAAAAGTTGAATTCTAGATAGCACCGAGTACGACAGTAACTTGAGATCTATGTTAGGCTAACCAGTAACAGGCCTATTAAAGTAACGTTCAACGAGTCGATTGTACTTATCGTAAACACGTACTGCAGATTAGAGCGTCTATTAGAGTCTAGAATTTCGACATGTTGATGTAGATTCTATGTAGACTCGCGATCTATTCTTTACAAAGCCGATCTGCGCCGTAACTGTTAGAGGTAAAAACAAGCTACTGTAGTCACCACACTCTAACAAGTTTCCATAACCCTACACGTTAACACACAGAACTTCAGCCTATTGAATTAAGAAATGAAACAATGCATATTATGCCATAGATAGGCCTACACGACCTTCGCCTTGGACAGTCAGTTACTGCACGTTTATCCATCGACCATGTCAATGAATACTTGAGTGTTTAATCCTACGTAGTGTGCGGAATCTTTACGGTACGCGCGTACGCTGATTTTCGTTGAGCTCGAGATGTGCTGATTTATCGACCTACTTTCTTCAATACAACGCAAAACGGCGTATTTTGCGGTTCTGTTGCAAACTTATACTTCTAATATTCAGCGGCTGTAGCGCTAATAATACTGCGTCGCACTAGCAGACTACGCTTCCGTGGCCATGGCAAACAATCATGTTTTTGTTGTTTGTTTTGCATAAAGTATTAGAATGGTTTTTTTTTAAGCAGACAGTACCAGAAACCAGCCTCGTCCAGTGTTTTTTGTTTTGACTAAATCAATAATTAAGTCATGGTGATCACCTATAACTATAATCGACTGTTAAGTCTCTTCGTAAAACGGAAACTTGCAGTTGATTTAAAGTTTTAGCGGACTTCAAGTTGGATAAAGTTAGCGTTGATTTCACAATCAACGCTAACTTTACCTTGATAAAACAGGGCCCTGACCTGGCGGTGAGCTGGCTCAGTCTGTAGCGCGTCTGCCTCACGATCATTAGGACCCGGGTTCGAACCCGAGTCTGGACTGAGCAATGTTGTGTGTAAACATACCGTTCCCTCTAGCAAGAGGCAAAACACTCTGTCCCTCTGATAAGACATAAAATGGAGGTCCCCTGTATAAGAGAGTCACAACTCATGCATGTAAAAGATCCAGCTTCATTCATTCATCGCAAAGAGCAGGGCGTTTAACCCGGTGAAGTGCTCCCACCTCATCCAACTGGACCCCATGGAAGACCAGCCGAGCGTAGCTGAACGATGGGCTATCAAGCCATCTTCTCAGATGGAAATGAACACACAAACAAGTAACAAACAAACAAACAGACCTTATGAGTAGGCTTACGACTGCCTGTCTTCAGTACATTTTACCAATGAGTATTAAAGCGCACGCTTGTAGTGTATTGTATTTTGATTGGATGAAAGCCCACGACCGGTCGTAGAAATTCAACATGTCAAATCTATACGACTGGTGCTAAGACCCAGTCGTGCCACTGAAACTGATAAGACTTCCAATCTTAAGGTCGTACGACTGATCGGATCGTATATTGTGCGGCGGGCTTTAGTATTATCTCCTGCAGGTTAAAGACAACGACAATTTGTGCAGCTACGTTTAATTTTACCTGCACAAATTGTCACCATAGAGGTTAAAAATCTGGGAACTCACGAGCAGCACAATTTGTCGCCAAGCGACAAAATATACAAGGGCGACAGTTTGTGCCGCAACAAACGTAGCTTGACGGAAAAGCGCTCATGTGGCTCTCTGTTAAAGACTACCTGAATGTCCAGAGAGATAGCATCAGACTGGCTGTGATTTTTGTTCAATGACATTTGCTCCTGCGACTATTGCTCCTGTGAAACATTTGCATGATAAGCCAAACATAGACTCTACCCACAAACATAACCCGCTCCAAAACCTGTAAGTCCTCACATCAAACTAAAACTACACCCCAACACAACCTAACCCTAACCCTAAGACCTTCCATAAGATAAGACCAGAGAAATCGTCGCAGGAGCAAATGTCGTATCACGGACTCGAAATATTTTGGCCTGTGTAGATTCGTTCATTGACAGCAAACGTAGTTGTGCTTTTATTGATAAGTTTTATGTTAAAACGTGCTGAGAGTCTCCAAGGTTGCTGTTTCCTGCTATGCGGCTGATACTCTCTAAAAAAGAAAGTGAAAATGTTCACTCTTGAAGGAGTGAATTACAGAAAAGAGTGAGTTTTGAGTGAAAATATCTATTTTCACTCATTTTGGAGTGACCTCAGGGATCACTCGAAAATCTTGGAGTGATCCCTGAGGTCACTCCAAAATGAGTGAAAATGAACATTTTCTTTCCAAATTCACTCCAATTTCACTCGAAACTCACTCTTTTCTGTTATTCACTTCTTCGGGAGTGAACAGTTTCACTATTTCTTTTTTAGAGAGTATGTGACTTATGATTAAATTTACATCAGATGTAAATATAGTTACAGTGCGTGATTGTAGCAAATAATAGGGATAACATAACATTTTTTTGTTACATGCTGTGCAAGCCATTTATATTGTTCTAATGATCCTTTTAATTTTGTTCATTATATTGAGAGGGTGGACATGTTTCAAGTTACACGCGTGTCAACGGCGTCCACTGCCCGATATTCGTCTTGTCAGCCTAGTGAGTACTAATGATACGTGGCTTCATATTATACCATGTCCGACATTATATGTGGCAATGTTTAAGAAATTGTCAATTACTGGGATTAACAGGAAACTGCATTCTTAATTTGTTCACTAAGACACTGTATAAAGCTAAAACAACTGCAGAAATTGTATATTTTGCTCTAAATTGGAGACATTATATTACGCTATATGCTATATGCGATTCAATACTGCTGCTCGGGCACAATTCGATTGTTATGTATTACAAAACGGGAAGGCACTTCAGGAATAAAAGTTGGTTACATTTTTACTTTGTACCTTTCACAGGGAGGCCCCTGGGAGCCATTGTCTTCTTTTTCTTGTTTTGTTTTGTTTTGTTTTGTTTATTGTGCTCAACGGGTGCTCAACGGGTGCCACCCGTTAGATTGCCGGACCCTTAATACTTTTCAGTGCATGATGCGTGAGTTGTGTGTGTGTATGGGGGGGGGGGGGGGTGCATAGGCCATGCAAACAGTGGCAGCAATGTCATGCAACAAATGGGGGGGGGGGGGCACCGAAGGCGAAATAATGCAGGCCTATCTATATTATCCTGACGCCAGGACTAGCACACCCAGAGATCTATAAATGCATGCCATACGTAGGAATCATTTGTGTGTGTGTGTGGGGGGGGGGGGGGGGGAGGGGGGCATAGGAGTGGAAGGGGCATAAGCAAGGGGGATACCACTGCCCCCCCCCCCCAAGGAAAAACGCAGTATCTGACATTTTTGTCGATTTTCACTTTTTGCATAAATATAGTCAGTGGGCAATCCTCGTTCATATGAAATATTCAGATTTTTGAAAAAAAATGTTTGGAAAGCTACTTTTCCCTAACTGCCAAACGCAGTATCTACACTTAACTTGCACTTCCCCCAAGGAAAAACGCAGTATCTACATGATGAATATTAATCCCCAAGGAAAAACACAGCATCTACAAAGCTAGTCTTAATTACCAGACACTGTTATCTATATATGTGAATACTTTGCCGTTTGTTCTGTAATTTGAACGTAAATTACTTTCTTTAGATATACTTGCTCAATGATAAAACATAATGTTCAAAATATCTAAACGAAACAATAATAATTAGTAAATATCTTGATGAGATCGTGATCCTTATATAAAACACAGTGTGTGATTAAGACAAACCGAGTGCACATTAAAACAATTTATAAAATGGGTTCAAGAATGTAGCCAATAGGAAGCGCTGAAATGAGTCACGTGTGCTTTAGTTATTCTAGTCCCATTGTACTGCGTGTTAAATCGTATTGCCGATCGTCTGTGCGCGCGGCGGCTCCTTTGAATTGCATGCATACGCGCTGTCAATCCTGTAAACAACTTCTAGTTCGGGCTGCCGGCCGGCCGGCCTTTCTTCCCTTAACATGTGTGGCGTCATACGTACACTTTGTACAGTACAGTATACCAAGCGTTGTGGGACCGGACGCGTACATGGAGTCACTTTGAAGGGCAAATTAAACGATTTAGCAGGTTAATTCTCACGGCGTCTTCAGAGTATGTTGTTTAGTACGCCTATATGAGGAGTCTATATCAAGTCTTTAAGGTAAAGGGTGCATATTCTATGTAAAATAAGTAAGTTTTCATGCGGGAACTTAAGTGTCCGGAAACCCAACCCCCCCCCATCATACTTATACTGTATGTGCGGGATTTCCGAGTGCGACGTGCGTAAATGTTTGGGACGAACATCTTCGGACGTCTTGACCCAAAAAGGTACGTGAAAAACGCTGAAAAATGCTGTTAGTTTTCGAATTTTCGACCCATTTTATAAAACAAATGATGCACAGGATTATTTCGTGGCGTTAGTGGAGGCGTAGTTCACTCTCGGGTACTTACAATGTAGTGCATGTTTCACAATTGTAAATACCCTCGAGTGCACTATACGCCTCCCCTAACGGGCTTGTGCCGAAATGGTGGGTTGGGTGGTGGCGCGTCGCGTTAATGGGAACACCACCCTTCGTCCAAAGCCCCCCCCCCCGGTTTTGCCGAAAGGTGCGTTGGGAGCGTTGGATCGCGTCGCGTTGACTGGAACCCCACCCTTCGTCCAAACCCCCCCCCCCGGTTTTGCCGGAAGGGTGCGTTGGTACTTTTTCTCTTTTTCTCATGTAACCCTATAAAGCCCAAGCTATTTTGATGTTATTGTTTGATGTTTCATCGTCACATTTGGCACATAGAGCAACTCATAGTCTACATGACCGCATACTTGATTTTTTTCATGGTGACACATAGAAGGCGCTATTTACCAAAATATAAAGAAATACATAGAAAATATGCTTAAAACATGATTTTTCTGTATAATTTCTTTATCCCCAGTATGTCTTATCATAGACCAATATTTTTCATATTTGCCACAAATGATCTGCAAGTCAAAGCTCATTGTTTTTTATGGTTGAAATTTCTCAAGGTCACTACATGGGGGCGCTATTCATAACAAAATAAAGAAATACATTATGAGACCTGTGATGTATTGTTTGGGATAGGTACGTGCATAGTTATCATATTTCATATTCCAATAATATCGGAATTTTAAGTTTGTAGATTGATAATGTGATAAACAAATGATATTAGATGTATAACGTGGGTGGAGGAATCAAAATGACACAAAGTAGAATGGCAATCTTTGGAAAATACTGTTATTTTCAAGTATCTCTATTATATCTACTGTTTTATGGCATTGTCACAGAAAAACAAAGGAAATAATAGGAAAAACATTTCAGGGCCATAATTACTTCACATTTTGCTCCTTCAGCAAATTTCAGCCAAGAAACGCCCATTTTATACATTATAATATGGTTAGTTGGAATTGGAACAGAAAAATATGCAAAATCTGACTGACATGGTTGTCAGTTTTATTTGTTGCCATGGCAACCAGCAATATCAAATATAGCTAAATCATAGATCAAAATGTTCGGAATAAGATTTTTATAAAAGTCACCAAATTTGGTTAAAACTGGATTAAGGGCGAAGGAGTGGCGAATGAAAATCTGGTAGGGGACACAATGTGCCCCCCCCCTTGGGCTTTATAGAGTTAAAAGACGAGTTTTGAATTCATATTTAACCAACTGATATTAAACAACAAATAGCAATTAGACCAAACAGTAATTGGACGAAATGATGACTAGACCAACTGGTATATATTAGACCAACTGATATTAAACAGTCTATTAGACCAACTGGCTGTAGACCAAGTTGTAATAGAGTGTAAACCGATCCGGACGATAGCCTCTTTGAAATGGTTGTTTGAAGGTTAAATATAAATTCAAAACTCGTCTTTTAATATTACATGAGAAAAAGTACCAACGCACCCTTTCGGCAAAACCGGGGGGGGGGGGGCTTTGGACGAAGGGTTGGGTTCCAGTCAACGCGACGCGACCCAACGCTCCCAACGCACCCTTTCGGCAAAACCGGGGGGGGGGGGCTTTGGACGAAGGGTGGTGTTCCCATTAACGCGACGCGCCACCACCCAACACACCCTTTCGGCACAAGCCCCACTAACGCACTCTATCCTGTGCATCATTTGTAAAGCAGCACAACACCGACAGCTTGCAGCTAGCTGCACTTAGAATGCAGTCAGCACAGGGCCCGGCTAGTCAGCATGAGTGTGTGCTCGGATAAAACAAAATGTTGTCGCGGGGAAAATTACTCGTTAGCCTAGCCCTCAAGAAAAATTTATCTGCAGATAATGAGTAAGTTTCTAAACTATTTCAATATTGAAAGAATAAAGCTGATCGATTGTCACACGAAGCGAGGTAAACACAAATGCATGTTTGTCACACGAAGCGAGGTAAACACAAATGAATGTTTGTCACACGAAGCGAGGTAAACACAAATGCATTGTGTTTACCTCGCTTCGTGTGACAAACGATCAGCTTTATTCTTTCATATTCTACCACGATGATGAACATCTTCCGTACTATTTCAATATTAACTTGTTGTGAAGTAACTTTGTTAGGCCAGACCCTAACGTTAGTCAAAATTCCTCAGGCTCCGAATCCGAAAGTTTCGGCGAAAGGCAATAGATCTAGACCTATTTGTGCTGTGTTAGATAAACGTCAGGTTATGTAACATGTTAGACCCTATAGATCTAAATCTAAGTCTAAGACTTGTCCTGACAGTAACGTTTGAGTCTTGCGTATCTTTTCTAACGTTATTAACGTTAATCAGAACTTTCAGGGTCCGTATTCCGAAAGTCTAAAGAAAGATCTTGTGTAGGACTAGAATAGGCCTAATAATAGGGCAGGCCTATTTATAAAACTAAGTAAGATTGTCTAAAACTAAAACTTAACCACTTAGACTCCTAAGTCTAGTGAAGTGTCAATGT
This sequence comes from Diadema setosum, assembly GCA_033980235.1. Classification (NCBI taxonomy): domain Eukaryota; kingdom Metazoa; phylum Echinodermata; class Echinoidea; order Diadematoida; family Diadematidae; genus Diadema; species Diadema setosum. The sequence continues at coordinate 36,179,309 of CM067070.1, forward strand.
TTAATTATCTACTCCATACCTAACTGCGACCTGCGCATTGTAGCAGACATGATCATGACAGACGAAGTATAGCGCCTAAATATCAATATGAAATCGCAAAAATTCTGTAATATGAAGACTTACAGGTGAAGTTGTAATGTTGAAGACTGACTGCGTTCAACTTTTGGTTCTGCCAATATTCCCTTTCTGCTCGAATTGATGAGTTATATGCGAGTCGGTCGAGAGGAACTTGGGAGAACGACATCTTATACAGTCAATGGATTTGAAATTTGTGCGCATGCGCTGGCCGTCAATTCATTGTACAGCTGTAACTTCATGCCAAGGCCTTATCATACTGTTGTCAAACCCTCTCGCTGTATATTGCGTTGCTTTCTGGGTGGGTGCGCGCGCGCAGGCCTTGTCAGAAGGCTAAGAGCATTGGGACTCCGCCAGCACATGAATATTTACGTGCGCAGTGTACTGCATACTGATTTCGAAAATGGTGAATGGGATGGGGAGCTAGGAGAGGGACCTGTAAAAAATACGTTTTTTCAAGATCATTGGACCAGTGTGAACAAGAACAAGTTGAACGAATGGTAGGAATTAGATAAGAATCTTATGTATGCTATAAAAGTTAAGTTTTTTTTCTAGTGATATTCGAAACTTACAGAGGGGCGAAAATCTGTGACAGACTGTGTATGTTTTTCAAGCTTACCGATAAAGCACTCTATTGACTCAGGACGCTCCCACAGTATAACTGTGTACACGGAGCGTCCCATACCATAACTGTCTTAAACTTAGATACAGTAGCTGACAAGAGGTTATGTGAAAAATAGGTAAATGGACAAAATAGAGGCAGTTAAGAATAAGTTGTATTTTAATTCTTATCTAGACCCTAGTGAGACTGGGTTGCGTAAAATGCATGCATGATCCTATGCTGCATGCTACAATTTACAAATAAAAAAAAGTTAGACAATTTACATGACATAAAAAACTTTGGTTCGATCCAGAAGGAATAGGCCTAGAAAGCGGATGTAACTTCGATCTAGACCTAGATGTAGAACTATTTTTTTCTAATCAAAGAGTCCTGTCTAGTGTAGGGCTTAGACTAAACCTTCTAGGCTATTTTTTTTTCTTCTGTCAGTATCGTGCATGTATAGCCTGAGGCTGTAGACTCGTGTAGCCTTCTACGTAGCCAGCCTAGAATAAACGATATATAAAAACTAGTCTAGATCGATCTAGGTCCATACATCCAATCTAAATTTATGTTGGTCTAGACAGACTCAAGCCTAGACTGTACAGATCTAGATCTAGATGCTAGTTAGCGGCTAAGCCACGTAGCACCACATTACAGCCCTGGCAAGCTTCATATTAAACATGTAAAGGTTACAGCTAGATGGGTAGATCGGTATGGGAATGTTTTACTTTTGGATTTGAGCTGCAATCTGAAAAAGCAAAACGTTCCAAGAACGATCTGTTATTTGTTAATGTTATGAAGCCTGCTCTGTAATCAGGGCATAAATGGGGGTTGGAGGATGCATCCCCCAGGGCCCAAGGTTGAGGATGGTGCATCATGAATACTTGCACAATGATGTATACATGCATACATAATATTATGGCAGCAGATTAATCCTAGTCATCCCGCTGTGGATACTGCGTTTTTCCTAGGGGAAATTCGCTCCATTGTAGATACTGCGTTTTTCCTAGGGGAAATTCGCTCCATTGTAGATACTGCGTTTTTCCTTGGGGAAATCAGTCAATTGCATGCAAAACAAAACAAAAACACAAAATGATATTTTCCAGGAAAATTGGTAGCTAGATAGACTAAAATTCCACAATGGAGGAATTTTTCAAAAGAGTATATTTTCCAGGGGCTTTGGCAAAAATATAAAATGGTGAATATCTCGGTTGTTGAGAAATAGAGCTGGATGTAGATATTGCGTTTTTCTCCTTTTTTTTTGGGGGGGGGGGGGGGGAGGCAGACCACCCGAAGAATCTTTTGCATTTTTTTTTTGTAAAATGATTTTGTTCACACTTATTTATTCATTTTTTTTTTAGTGGTGGAGTGAACTTGAGTCAAAACAGAAAGATAAATGAATATTCAGGGACAGTGTTAATGGCAGGGCCGTCAGAATTTTTTTTTTTTCCATAGTGAGGCCAATATGAATGGGGGACAGGAACATCGATCTGTTGTCAAGATGGGGAGAGGGACAATGGCCGTATGCAGAACTTCTTTCTGGGATGGGCAAGAGTTCAAAGGGACTGAACAGGTGGAGATTGTTGGGGGGGGGGGTATTCCCCTTCCCACATAAGGGAGATTTTGCATCTTTACAAGTGAAATCCAATGATCTGATGCGGTTTTTGATGGAGAGAGTGAGTATTAAAGATTATGTAAATGGCTGATACAAATATATTGTTACTGTTACCTCTTTTTCAGCATGTGATCTTTTCTGTGAAGCCTATTAATACAAAGGTATCCCCCTCTAATACGAGGGGTATTTTGCAATTTTTGAAGTGAAATCCAACGATCTGGTGCACGCTACTTTGTGGAATATGATATCTTGAGCAATTATCAATCAACAACTAAGAAAAATGATATTGAAGGACAATGTAAAATAATTGATTTTACTGACTAATGAGTCACCTTTTTCCCCCGCATATAATTATGTCTGCACTATGTATAATAGATCTTGGAGACTGACCAAAGGGAAAGAGTGTGGGAGGGGTATGCCCGTCCCACACTGTAGGAAACCTTTGCGCTTTTTGTTTCGAAATATAGTGCAACATTTTGGATAACGTATTTGGCATATCTTCAGCAGAAAAGTGAGAAACATGAATATTCACTGAAAAGTGAGGTGGACAATTGGAATCGAAATCCAGCACTGTAAGTATACATAGTGTATACTTTAGTTGTCTTGAGAAAAAAAAAATCAATAAAGAACACTTAAAAATCAAAATCTAGAGACACTGTGAATTTCGTGCCGTTTGTCAGTTCATTCCCGTCCTATATAGTCAGTGATAATAATAATAATAATAACAATAATAATAATTATAATAGTGCATACTTGTATAGCGCAACAGTCCGTCAATAGATGCTCATGGCGATTTTTAGGTTAAGGTTAGGAGAAGAAAGAAAGAAAGAAAAGGAGGAACCTTAGCACATATAGAATTAACATCCAGTAAACAAGTGCACTTTAGGTTGCATATTTAGAAATTTTACAATATGAAAAGTAATAGAAATGAATATTTGAAGATATTTGAACACTGCAAAAAGTCCGGTGTTAAATAGTGAACACCAAGCTGGTGTTACATTTTCGGTGCTCATTTATGGTGTTAAATTAACACCTACGGGTGTCATTTCCAAATTTAACTGTTTTTTCTGAAGAGTTTCTTAGTAACTGCACTTCTTGTTGATTTGTAATTTAAACAAGACGATCAAGAATTTTACATTAAGATACTAGATTTTTGAAAAAATTTGAAAATAAATTTACACCAAAGTAACACCAGCTGGTGTGGTCCCTTATTGAAGCTGGACGGGTGTTAAACCATTGATATTAACACCAACAAATATCAAATCAACACCATGTGGTGTCATTTTTTAATGAACACCAGTACAGTGTCAAAATAACACCAGGTACAGTGTCAAAATAACACCACGAAGTGTCAGGTGAACACTTTTCAACACCATCACAGTGCATTTTTCACACCTGTGGGTGTGGTCCTTTATTGAAGTTTGATCGGTGTTAGATTTAACACCCGTGGTGTTAAATCTAACACCGATGTTTTTACAGTGAAGAGGGGGGAGGGGGGAGGGAAAGAGGAGGTGGGGTATCACCTTACCGACTTGAAAGAACTTTTGCAATATGGAATAAAAGTTCGGCAATCTAGCGGCAATTTAGGTGCATGGCATCTTTTTAAAACTGTCAATCAGAAAAATAAGAAAATGCGTATCTAGGGACAATGTCAATAACTTAATCGTATTATCTGTCATTTCATGTTCCTCTTGTCATGCTTTTGTGTCCTTCATTTTGTACTCAATTATGTGTAACAAAGGGCGGAAGGTGGGGAACTTTTGCACTTTAGTGAAATCCAGCAATGTATAATGCCCAAATGAGGTGGCATATTCAGAAACTTTCAAATAAAGAAAAGTAAGAAAACGATTATTCAGGAACAGTGGTGGTGTATATACACACACGTCGTGTAAGCTTTGCATTCTTAGATTTGAAATTCTACCTTCCAGCTTACAATTTGAATTGGAATATTTGATATTGTGCAATACAAAACGTACAAAAATAAATATTCCTGATAAACTGCGAAAGGCTACTATAGCGAAATCTCACCTATTATTTTGTGTGTAGGCCTTCGTCTTTTTCAATGTGTTGGCCTAGATAGTACTTGAATAGTTTAGAGATGTAGATTGAATAGGAGGATGTATCCTCCTCCCACGCTAGAGAACCTTTTACATTTCTGGAACTGAAATTCGTTATACCGCTCACGAGCAATGGCAAGATAATGGCAAATGCATGAAGTGGTGACAGACATGGCGATAATGTCATGTGATTCCTCACACTGTTTTAACTATTCACATTTTAGCCAAAAATGTAAATAGCAAACGCAAGACAAAATCAAAGTAGGAAAATCATGAATCCTTTAAATTTTGAGTGAACCATGAAAAAAGTTATCGGCGTTTGTAAAGAATAAGACGTTTGTTTGTTCGGGAGGTATGGAGGATGGCTTTTTTTTTTCAATGAATCAATGAAAATTTCTTCCCCTCTATCGCAACTTAAGCTTTGAACTTTAATATTTGTATGCTTTCATATTGTCCTCAAATCAGGTTTCTCTTTTTGAAGACTATATAATTGAGTTTCCACGACAGCAGAGTTTTAAAAGTATATAAAATGAAAAACAAATATCAAAAATGACAGCCCAAATATGCTACATGCCAAGGGAGGGGAGCGACCGAGCGGGGTATCCCTATCCCATACGAGGAAGATTTTGCATTTTCAGACCTGAAGTTCTGCGATCTGGTGCACACTTCTATTATCAAAATACAAAGAATGTGAATATTCAGGGAATTGAAAATGGCTAAATCAAGGCATCTCACCAGTTGTTGTCACGCATGTGCATCATTACTGTGAACATGATGATAAATCTGTAGAATGGAGGAGAGGGACGAAGTGTGTAGGATGGAGATATCCCCGGGTCACGACGGAGCTTTTGTATTTCTATGCTTGCAATTTAATAAACATGTACATTTAGTGGAATATTTGGACAATCGTCAATCTCAAAAGCGTAGCTATAGTGTATGCATGGAGGGGATCCAAGTAGGTGGAGGGTAAATGGGAGGGGTATCCTCGGGCCAGCCCATGCGAGGGGACTTTTGCATTTTAAAAAATATGATGACAAAACGCATTCTTGATGAAATACTTTGGAAAGTGTCAATCAAAAAAATATACTACCGAATGAGGGAATAATTAATCAGAATGGGATATCCCTTTTTCACAAAAGAGAACATTGTCCTTTCTTTAAGTTGAAGTGACAGATGTATCACCCCTAAATGTAATATCAACGCTAAATGTAATATCGACCCTAAATGTAATACACCTTAACCCTAAATGTAATAACAACCCTAAATGTAATACATTTTAACGCTAAATGTAATAATCGAGTCAACCCTAAATGTAATACATTTTAACCCTAAATTTAATAACCGGAGACAACCCTAAATGTAATGCATGTCAACCCTAAATGTAATATCGACCCTAAATGTAATACATGTCAACCCTAAATGTAATATCGACCCTAAATGTAATACTTTTTAACCCTAAATGTAACATCGCCCCTAAATGTAATATTTTTTAACCCTAAATGTAATATCGACCCTAAATGTAATACGCCTCAACTCTAAATGTAATACACCTCAACTCTAAATGTAATACACCTCATCTCTAAATGTAATAATAACCCTAAATGTAATACATTTTAACCCGAAATGTAATATCGACCCTAAATGTAATACACCTCAACCCTAAATGTAATAACAACTCAAAATGTAATATTGACCCTAAATGTAATACATCTTAACGCTAAATGTAACATCGACCCTAAATGTAATACATCTTAACGCTAAATGTAATACATTCTAACGCTAAATGTAATAACAATCGTTAATGTAATTCATGACAACCCTATTGAATATAATACATTCAACGCTTAATGTAATTACGACCTTAAATGTAATACACCTGATTATAGAGAGGGTAAGCAACGTAGAATATCGGGCAAAATGTCAGGGGGTATACCAAGGAGATAATTACGACGCAATTTTCTCTCGCACTCTTGAAAGAACGACAATAGTTGCTTAGACTTGTTTTTGTTGTTCACCCAGGTAAAAATCACACAGTCATATCAAATCTATTGTTTGCTGCAAAGTTAATGAGGTCCACGTGACATAGTTCTTAAATATCATACTATCACATAAACATTTTATATTCCAATCTTTATTCAGTGTTCTTTATTGCTTAGAGTTTTGTTGAAAAAGAAAAAAATGGGCAAAGGTTAAGTCAATTTGCCTTACTCATACATTAATATATCATAGAAAAGTCAATATACAAATGTGACCGGCGACAACGGTTTCAGGCAAAAGTCGGGAATTTTGAAAATTCATTTTTTCACTGAATCACATTGCCCATTTCCTAAGCTTTGCATTGATATAAAACACTTGTATTCTTCGGCACCATAAGTGGGCATAGAAAGAGAAATAAAATCCACTTTTTGAGTTGTTAGCCTGACAAAATTGCGAGAAAACAGGCTTTGAAGATTCACCTCTTTCTCAAAGACAATGTCCGAGCGGCGATGCGAGGGGAGAATCACCCATCCGTACGATGGCGCCAATTGATGTTAAGCTCCGCCTCTAGCAACCACATCGCCTTCTGATTGGCTCACTGAGAGAGTCAAATTTCCCGGGCACCTTCCTCGGAGCTCAGCGTATGGAGCCGAAAAACAATGCGTTCCGCTCGGGTTTGTTTACCAGTACGTCTTTCAATATGGCGAATACGATAATTACACGTATGCTGTACATGTACATGTGTATGGTGCACGCATTACGCAATGGCATCCACACGCAATGACCGTGTGCATGTAACAGGAGCGGTGGCGAATCCACATACATGTATTTATAAATCGCGTTTTCATTGTGGTTGATTTGTCTTTGTCATTGGCGACCCTTTTGAAGGCAGAAAATTGCTAGTGCTGGCAAGTGTCACGCTTCCTGTTTGTTTTGCTTTTACAAGACATGCATATGTTGCTTAAATCAAAACAAACAAACAAACACGGCTCGTTAGTTTGGTGCGAACTTGACGTGTAGTATTTGAATATAATTGGTCACATGTGACAGCTCCTTTCCTCTCATCTACTTGCCATTGAGTCAGTCTGCTGTCATAATTTTTACTTCATGTACATGTAGACAAATTTCAGAATATTTAGTTTTCTTTTCACACGATTATGTCATGCTACATGATTTTTGTTTCACTTCCGTTGTCGAACATTGCGGTAGAATAGTTTGGATAGAAAGCCAAACGAAGAGCACGCACTACAGAGGGAGCGTATATAAAACACTATACCAAGAACAATGGAGCATGTAATCGTGCATGCGTGGACAAAGCATTCCCCAAACGCTGCAACGACTGGACAGGTGTCTCCGAAAGCCGAATTATGTAAATGTGTGCGACGCACCAGCCAATCGCGTGCGAGACCCTGCGCCGTAGCAACGCTGGGGATATTGGCGCGGCGTTCGAAAGAAGCTCGAAACTGACGAGTGCGATCCAACATAGGGTGCTTAAAATTCCATTTTCGATAGGAAAAACTTAGTCTTATGCAATGAAATTTAGTGTAGATGTAGAAAACATATCAAAGATTCGATTTCTGCAAAAAACCTAAATCGACAAAAATAATTGTCAAAATCTTTGTACCCCGCCTAGGAGGGAATTTGCTCTTGCGACTTTTGCCTGAAACCGTTGTCGCGGGTCACAAATGGTGACTCAAAGATGATAAAAAAAGACATCTATTTCTTTTTGCTTTACCGGCATTTTTTAATTTATTTCGTGTACCCTCCCCACGACCAATTGTCCCAGTTTCGTGTCAATAAGTATAGTAGTGATTACCAGGAGTAGATTACCGGTGAACAATGTCATGAGGCTAATATTTCGGACAGTGATTTGCTGCCATGTCAATGTGTGACAGCTATTTCGTCATTGAAACATTACATAGATAATGATGGTTCGTAAAGAATTTGCGAAATCTTTCTAAATCTTTCTAATTTCTGATTTTCTCAATCTACTCGCTCTATCATCCCATTTCATCAGTAGGTATATGTTTGTTTTTTTCTTGCAATATTATTCATATTCAGAATTTCCTTGCAGAGAATTTTTGCCCATTTTTTTTCTTTTTCATCAAAACTTTAAACTAACATGAACACTGAATGAAGATTGGAATACAAAATGTTTATGTAATTGTATGATAAAGGTATAGATTTAAAAAAAAAAAAAACTATGTCAAATGTACCTAATTAACTTTGCAGCAAACAAAGGAATTAATAAGACTGCGTGATCTTTACCTGGGTAAACAACAAAAACAAATCTAAGCAACTATAGCTGTTCTTTCAAGAGTGCTGTAAAAAGTTGCGTCATATCCCCTTCATATACCCCCTGACCTTTTGTCCGATATTTTGCGTTGGTTACGCTCTCTATAATGAGGTTTTTACATTTAGGGTGGTAATTACATTAAGCGTCAAGATGTATCACTTTATAGGGTTGACATGAATTACAATTAGGTTTGTTATTACATTTAGCGTTAAAATGTATTACATTTAGGGTTGTTATTACATTTAGCGGTAAGATGTATTACATTTAGGGTCGATGTTACATTTAGCGTTGAGATGTATTACATTTAGGGTCGAAATGTATTACATTTAGGGTTGTTATTACATTTAGGGTTAAGGTGTATTACATTTAGGGTCGATATTACATTTAGGGTTAAGATGTATTACATTTAGGGTCGATTTCACATTTAGGGTTGACATGTATTACATTTAGGGTCGATATTACATTTAGAGTTAAAAAGTATTACATTTAGGGTCGATATTACATTTATGGTTGACATGTATTACATTTAGGGTTGTCTCCGGTTATTACATTTAGGGTAAAAATGTATTACATTTAGGGTTGACTCGATTATTACATTTAGCGTTAAAATATATAACATTTAGGGTTATTACATTTAGGGTTAAGGTGTATTGCCTTTAGGGTCGATATTACATTTATTGTTAAGATGTATTACATTTAGGGTCGATATTACATTTAGGGTTAAAAAGTATTACATTTAGGGTCGATATTACATTTAGGGTTGACATGTATTACATTTAGGGTCGATATTACATTTAGAGTTAAAAAGTATTACATTTAGGGTCGATATTACATTTAGGGTTGAGATGTATTACATTTAGGGTTAAAATGTATTACATTTAGGGTCGATATTACATTTAGGGTTGAGATGTATTACATTTAGGGTTAAACTGTATTACATTTAGGGTTGACTCGATTATTACATTTAGCGTTAAAATGTATTACATTCAGGGTTGTTATTACATTTAGGGTTAAGGTGTATTACATTTAGGGTCGATATTACATTTAGCGTTGATATTACATTTAGGGGTGATAAAACAGACGTGGTTTATATACAGCGTAGTTGTGATGAAATATTCGGAATTTTCGAATCTCAAAAGTGCATAAAAAATTATGAAAAGGGACCGAGCAGGGGAGGGCGTGGGAGGTCCCCCTCGCACACGAGGGATATATATATATATAATATATGTTTGGTTTTTTTTTTTTCAGAATTGAAATGCAAAAACCTCCTGCACACTATGGGTTAATTTTGTGTGCAATTTTCAATAAAGCAACAATTGTCTTTGAGAACAATATATATATATATATATATATATGACCCTGCACCTCAAAACAAACAAAAAGTCGACAGACATGAATTTTTAGTTAAGACCACATTCTGAAAGAGCAGACTTTAAGCTTTAAAATGATGTATAACTCAAATCAAATGGACTCTTCTAACCTATCTAAATATTGGAAAGAAAGCACAAACTCAGGAAAAGTGTGAACTGAGAAAAGAGGCTCTGAAGTACAGTGTCTATTCAAGCGCTTAATCTTTACCAAACCGTGCTGCCTGTGCGATGAATGGGACAAAAAAAAAAAACAGGAAGTAAACCACCAGAGTAACAACAATGAAGGGATTATCAGATTACACTGAAATTAAACATGCCTCATTAACACATTTTGTCCATAATTAATGCCAACTTTCAAAGCAGTAGCACTATCCTTTCAAAAGTTATTAGAGTTGAAAGTGAAGAGTGCGGACAAGGTTTTTCAGAAATAAAAAGGATTGTAAAGACACGCCTAATCACACTATTCTACCAAAAATGTTTGAGATAAACTGCTAAAAAACACACTTTCCTGCCCGTTTTATGATACCAAATTTTATCGTAACGTAAAAGAAGACCCTCTCTTTTAGAAAATATGAAAAAGTCAAGTTCGGCTAGGTTGACCCATTTCACTTATTTTCAGTCCTCACGCAAATTCAGTCTGTGCGACTTTATGTTCGTTTTGAGGTGCACGGTCACACACACACACATATATATATATGACAATGTATATATATATATATATATATTTTTTTTTTTTTTTTTACATGGGTGCTATGCCCCCTACTCCAAAAAGTCAGGGGTGCTATAGCACCTCCATCACCCCCGGCTCCCAGGGGCGGCCAGCAGGCAAGTTTCTTGGTAGGCTTTCGAGCGATTTCGAGCAAATTCCAATTCGTGGAAGATGAATATTTTGGTCCCATTGAGTAGCTATAAGGGCAAGCACCAAAGCTCAGTATTTAAAAAAAAAAAAAACTGTTTTCAGGAGATATCGAATTCTCTTTTTTTTTTAATGAAAACCAACTAGCAAATTGTAATATGGAATATTGCTTGAAGCCTTAGAGATGATTATGAGACATGAATGATTTTAACTTTGTCTTCCCTCTCTTCCACAGTACTGCCAGCCACGATAGTGCCCTGAAAGCCATCAGGGAATTCTCGGAGAAAGTTTTTCTTCATTACGGTATCGTTACCTTATTGCAGAGTGTCAAATAATTATTTACGAGTGGGGCATTAGCCCTATTTACCCATTACTTTTTATGCTTTTAATGCCTCCAGCACGAAATGTTGCCGGATGCATTATTTTTTCGAGTTGTCCGTCCGTCTGTCCTTCTGTCCGCAGTCAATTTTGTGGACGGTTCGGTGTAAAAATGGCAAAGGTAAAAATGGCAGAGGTAAAAATGGCAGAGGTAAAAATGGCAGGGGTAAAAATGGCAGACGTAAAAATGGCAGAGGTAAAAATGGCAGGGGTAAAAATGGCAGGGGTAAAAATGGCAGGGGTAAAAATGGCAGAAGTAAAAATGGCAGAGGTAAAAATGGCAGAGGTAATAGTGTCAGAGGAAAAAATGTCAGAAGTAAAGTTGTCAGTGGTCGTAATGTCAGTGGTCAAAATGCCAGAGATGAAAATGTCATTGATAAAAATTTAGTCGTAGAAATACAAGAGGACGAGGTAAAAGTGAATTTTTTTTTTCTCCATGTTTCTGACGCTTTTCTCACAATACGCGCTTGTCGTGCCTTCTCCTAAAATAAAGCACGGGGAGACAAGGGAGAAATATGGGACACTCATGTAACTTGAAAAAAGCTCAGCCAGTCAACAATCCAATTATATCAGTGAAAAGATGAGACTCGGTACGCCTGAAAATGGACATATTAACCACTATACAGCTTTACAGGTATTTTGTCAGTAAATATCAAACTTACTATAGATCTGGTAGGTCATATAGGTATTTTGATAATTGTGCAAACTTCTGAAAATAAAATTGCCTGATAACAGACATGCAGGTATGACAAATTCGCAGGGATCTTTTACTGTTTCTGTTACCACTGGGAGAAATTTAATAGGGCAGTGTTCTTCCCGCGGAACATGTAAATCCTACTTTGGTCATGATGGTTATCGATTTTCTCTCCAGGTTGTCTCATTTCTCCCCGCTTGATGTCCCATTTCCCCAAAATTAGGGGTTAAACAAATCATTAATTACACGAAAATGTGTATATATATATATATACATATATAATAGGGGTATCACTAATTACTCTAATATAAATTTCAGAACTTATACTACATAATTATGATTGTGACCTAGTTTGACAAAATATTTTAAAAGTTACAAGGAATCTTTCATGATGATGTAAAAATGTCCCTTTTCTTCCCAGTCTCCCCTACACTTTCCTGCATTTTTTTTATTTCACGGACAACCTCTGCGTTTTGATGGAAAGGACCAAACCTCCCACCCAGCCGCCAACGTCTCTAAGCTTAGACTAGCATAGTGACAGCGAACTGCCTGCAAACAGGTTTTCTTACATGGTTATTTTATGTTACTTTCTGTGACCAACGTGTATCAAAGGATATCCTTTTTGTGAGAAATTTGTCATTTGTATATATCTAAGGAGCCTTATTTTAATCAATAATAAAAAAAAAATAGTTTTAATTCATTTTCCATGATTACTGCTCATGCAGCAGAAGTGTTGTAATCGATCTCATATATCAATGCAGGACAGAGCTCTGAATTTGATACACGAGCAAACCCCGGAAATGACTATTCAAACTGAACTGCTAATAAAATAAAGACTTCTCCACCAAAATTGATTCTGATTTTATTTCAGTGAAGAATAGATGCTCCACCCAACAAGCTAAAATACTATCGCATTTTGTCCCTGCAAAGTCCTAAAAACCTGCTGTTCAAATTTTTGGGGCCACCCTGTATAGTGTAAGCTCACCGTAATATTGTTGTTTATCTATTTGCATCTAATCATCAAAGTGCCACAGTTTTCGTAGCATTGTGGTCTTTCCAAGCAAGTGTATAATGTATAGTACAAACTCTGCCAAATTTAGCGACTTCCCATGAAAACGAGAGCATTAGTTCTCACCTTTAAACTGACATGGTGCAATGTGTATATTCACTGTAAACAGTTTTTGAATGCATACATTATAAATCAAAATCTGGAAGTCAATCACGAGCCCCAAATGTTCTTACACTCCTGTGCTACATACTACTTAACTCCCCCCCGAAAAAAAATATATGTTTGTGAATCTAATGAAATGTTTTTAACGATCAGAATGGTAAAATCTTCGTGTTGACACCAGGGTATATCCATATTTTTGCTCAAAATATTAACGAATTTTGAGCCTGTATATTTTTGTTACTCCCCTTTTGTAATTTCAGCTGAAAGATTCGTTTTACTTTTTAGTGAAGTTTTCTTACTGTTGTTATATAACGAGGGAACAACGTCATTTTCGGAGGCTGAATCTGCCAATGTTCACCAACACACCATGTTGATAAATTAACTACGTTAATCATAATGGAATCTGACTTTTGGAGCAACAGCTAAGTTTGAAAGGCATCAAACATTTATCTTTTATTTTCGCCTGCGGATTCATTCAACAATAATTGAAAGAAATCCCATGGCAAACTATCGGTTTTTACTCTCATTAGAACAGTCTATTGCTAATGTTCGTCTCCATTTTTAATAGGCATAAGTTTGTAAAGTGACCACAAAGTGTTCATTAAACTTCGAGATATTTGTTTTTGCGCCATGTGATACTTGAACAATGTAATAAAATATTTTGCAAGAGCTTACTTATGTCTGCCGTTACATCTGCTGTAGTTTTTTTTTTGCGTTTTGTATGTTTGCTTCTACACTATGTCGTGATCAGGCCTTGTGAGATAAATAGGCTCCTACGAAACCTGAATATAAGAAAATAACATAGAACAGGTTAAAAATGAGCGGTTTGCTTCGACTGTGTCTCCTTCACTTCTTTACACTAAACAGTTCAAAAATTGAAAATAATGACAATATACTAGCCTGGACGTGAGCGGAATTCGTTTGTGTAAGAGTGTGTATGTGAGAGTATGTATATCTGCGCATAGAAGTATATGTTTATACCAAAAATAGGTTCCTGCGTGTGTGTACGTATGTGATAACTTCATTGGGCGAAACAACGTAGGATTATACTGTTTAAGGGGTTTGCAGCATTGTTGGAACCTCCCTTTTAATGATAAATAATAATAATAATAATAATAATAATAATAATGATAATAATAATAATAATAATAGTAATAATTTCCCATAGGCCTACTAGGCTCTTAGCTGGTTTAATATTCCTCTGAAAAGACAGATTACGCCACTGGACTTGAATCAAACTCAGAATAATGAGAGTGATCTATTAAAAAAAAAACATAATTCCATGAATATTCTTCAGATCTGCAGTTTGGATTTGATAATTCGATAGATACAGTTTGCTCTGGCAAGGTTATTATTCAAATCCTCTTCATACGTTTACCTCTGACGAAATCGCTCTCATTCTGACATTTTTACCTCTGACATTAACTCTTGACATTTTTACCTCTGATTTTTTTTTACCTCTGACATTATTACCTCTGACATAATTATCTCTGCCATTTTTACCTCTGCCATTTTTACCTCTGCCATTTTTACCTCTGCCATTTTTACCCTTGCCATTTTTACCTCTGCCATTTTTACCCCTGCCATTTTTACCCCTGCCATTTTTACCTCTGCCATTTTTACCTGGCATATTTTTGGTTAGCGTAACTAAAAAACTGTTAGATGTATTGCAATGAAATTTGGCATGTATATGTCTGAGTGGGCAAAGTTGTGCCTATCAACGTTTCGAAATTTCAAAATTTCACTATTTTCCCCGTATCTATGCAATGCATAAATGTATTTTCTTTTAAACATGAATTACCAAATAGAGATTCTCCAGACGGAGTTTTGGGTCATGAGTCAAAGTTTAAAGGTCAAAGGTCAAGTGAAAATTTATTACATTTTCAGTTTTTTCTCCAAACATGTATCTCACAAATTGTTCAAGATATCACCATGGACCTTATTACATATGCATGTACTGGAAGCAGTAATTATCTAGGGGATTTAGGGGTCATGGGTCAAACGTCAGGGGGTCATGGCCAGGGTCAACTCGTCAAAATTTCACTAGTTTCATCTTATCTATGGAATGCCTGCAGAATTTTTCTTGAACCTTAGTGTATGCATGTATTACCCAATAGAGATTCATATGGAAGTTTCTTGCCGAAAGGTCAAAGGTCAAGTTAAAGGGCTAAATTTCACTTCTTCATTAAACTTTTATTAAAGGTCAAAGTCAAGTAAAAACCTTCAAATTCCCAAATACCTGCACTCTTGGACAATATAGCCATTCATCCAACTCAGCCTAGTTCAATAAAAGTGAACATGTAACATATTTGAGACAAACATGTCATTCTAATATTTTGTTAAATATGTGAAACTGTCATCACACATTGTCAAGACATTGTACTATACACCCATTAGCACTAACATAAATTGTGGCGGAGGCATACCAGTCGCATAGCAAAATTTCTAATTTGATACACGACATTGTTTCATATGACCTTGACTTGTGCCTTTACTGTCTGTTAAAAAGTAATAAATACATTGCATTGAGTAATGGATATATGTGATTCATACAGATCGATCCTACAAGATGTCGAAATTATATGTCATGAAGAAGAATTGTGTTTTTCTCTCTTTGGAGAATAAGTGAAATTTTGCACTGATTGCAATAATCAGGATTTTAATTTAAAGTTCATTACAATCAGTTTATTACAATCAGTCTCTTCCAAGGTATTTCATTCAGATGTATTTTTTTTTTCTGAATCTATATAAAGTAAATGCGTTCCGAAACTCAGAGTGCTGAACGAATCCGCTCTTGATAGACCTTGCAATGTTTGGGATGAATTCTCGTCCACAGGTCATCGTATGGTCCTTGTGATGACAAACAAAGACAGATATAGCCATCACTGCGACTTGCTGAAAGACGTCAACGAGCTGAAAAGCGAACTCTGTAGATATACTTGTGTTCCGCAGGATAACATATGGATTGTGGAGAACTATACAAGTGAGACACGGAAGGAAGACACGGAAAAAAGTGTTCAGTTTCTAGAAATCATCTTGCAGTGTCTACGACTTGCAGAACAGAACATCAGATATATTGTGCAGAAAAAAAAGTAATATTGCAGAAAAAATGTCGGAAAGAACTTTAAGTAAAGACTCTACGTACAATGTACTGGTCAGGGCGTCGCACATTTCTTGACCAGTACAGGCGGAGAATGCGGACTTATTTTGTTTGCCAGGAATATCTTTGTGCTTCTTCTGCTAAAAGAACACTTCTTGATCTATTGATTTTTGTAATTACGAGATTTTCTCACTTTTTTCATACGTGTAAATGTCATACGTGTAAACTGTCTGAGGGTTTTAATTTTTCTGTACAGAGTATTTGAAATGTTAAATGCAATTTAGCAATCATTGAGCTACGAGGTATGATACGAATAGATAAACCTTTTATTTCTATAATTTGAAAGTTTCATTTAATATAGGTTTTCCAGACCAATTTCGCACTTTTGTCAGTCCATTTGATAAAAGGTTCATTCAATTTAGCGAAAATCCTCGTCACTGCTCATTTGTCATGCAAAATTGCAACTTGTTCATTCAATTTAGCATTTCGATCAATGAAATTCGCACATGTGCCTTTCGAATTCGTAAAACGGGCACTCAAATTGGCACGTGCTCGTCAGTCATTCAAATTCGCCAGAACTGGCGGGAAATGGTATTTCAGTCATTCAATTTCGCGTATAGGTAGTCAAATTCCAAACATATTCATTCAAACTGGTGTAATGTTATTTCTCATTTGAAAAGGTGAGAACCGTGATTTATACGTATTTAAATGTGAACTTTTGTCTCATCCACACACTGTTAAGTATAGCAAAGGTATCTTCGACCCTAAATAATTCAAATGTGTTGTTCTGTAAAGCCCCTCTTCTTTTATACATGTTATCAGAACTATACATGCACCAGTACCATAGATTCACCTCACTTTCTTATGTCCAGTCGTGACAGTACGAGTTAGATACAGGCGTATCTCTCAAGGAGACAGGGAAAGAATCATAAAAAAAAAATTGAGGGTAATAACCTTAACAAATTGATGGCTAGAGCTGTTCCAACTCCAAGAGCTGTATTCCTAATGATGATTAACGCAATATAGCACCCACCAAATGAAAATAATGAAACATGCAGATGAAAGAAATAATCACGATGTAAATTGAAACCTCCTTCTCCCAATTAATGTCGAAACAAACTTAAGATAAATGTAACTGTGAATGAAATAATACTATCGAACATTACAAACACATACACATATATTGAAAGTTCTGTTGCAAAGGTGATTCAAGAAGGAAGAATGAATACGAAAATATGAAATGTTAAGATAATTGCAAACAATACCTATGATGAATGAAAATGGAAAAAGGAATAAGAGCATTAACGTGTCTGCTAAATTGACTGCAGTAAATGCGCAATTGGATGCCCAAAAATGAATTCGAATGAACGAGAGCAGCGTGTACATGATCAAGTGATTATTATCATGCTAAATTGAATGAACGATTTGCGAAATGGTGCTTGTCTTACAAATTTGAACTGAATAAAAGTGCTGATTCGAATAATGTTAAAGGTAATTTGAATGCTCCAAAATGAATTTGAATGAAAAGATTATAGAATAATTATTGAAATACCAAACATGCCATCTAGGCTAAATTGTGCTAACTTGAATGCACAAATTATGACTTGGGCTGAAAAAAAAAAGCTAAATTGGCCGGGAAAACCTATACAGGTATTAGCATCTACTTGTTTAAAGTAGATGAGGTCCTGACGTCGTAGCCTATTATGTTTCTTCTTTACATAATATTATGCAGTTATCCTATGTGAACTTCCTTTGTCCATCAAATAGCACAAAAATAAACAATTGTCCTTTGAAACATCCACCTTTGTTGGAGTAAGTTTGCAGTGATGGTTCGTCCAGAAATATCGTTTAAATTAGATTCATGTGCACATTGCTAAAGGAGAGTTGAAAAAAAAAATCATGGTTATATCACTATACGTAATTCACATGTGCAGTTGTGACCAACATCTTTATTTGGTGAAAACATATCCCAATTCACACAAAAAGTGTTAAAATTTGCCAAATCTACGAGCTCGCACGTGACCCATACAAAAAGTGTAGAATTAATCCCTTTCCTGGTTATTTCAAAGTTAACACTGAGATGCAGATTTGACGAGAAATTTCTGATTAGAAATTAACCATAATAGTTGATGAATTTTACAGAGATCCTGATAATGTGGACAGGAATGTGATGACTGATTATAATAGGTTTTCCAGTCAAATATCCGCAGTATCAAATCAAGTGTCACATTAAGTAATTCGTTTACAGCTCGTTATTCCGAAGATTCGTTATTCCGAAGGTTCTGTAGTCGGAAGGTTCGTTTTTCCGCAGGTCCGTTAATCCGAAAATGAAATAAGGTCGTTATTCCTAAGGTTCATTAATCCGAAAATGAAACAAAGCTCGTTATTCCGAAGGTTCGTTATCCTACAAAGGACCCTATATCATTTCGGATCAACGATCCTTCGGAATAACGAATCCTATTTCATTTTCTGATTATTAAACGAACCTTCGGAATAACGAATCTTAATTCATTTTCGGATAAACAAGCCTTCGAAATAGCGAACCCTATTTCATTTTATGATTATTAAACGAACCTTCGGAATAACGAATCTTAATTCATTTTCGGATAAACAAGCCTTCGAAATAGCGAACCCTATTTCATTTTCGGATTAACGAACCTCTAGGTATTGAGAATTTGTGTGTTTCGGATTAACGAACGTTCGGAATAACGAACAGCACCCGGTAATAATTCAAATGTCAATAGGGAAATCCAATGTCCACTTAGCAAGACCAATATCCAGTAAGGTAAATAAGATGTCCATAGTCATGTCAAATGGCTCATAACGAAAGGGTGCGGCGCGGAGGGAGGCGCCAGGGGCGTTTTGACACTAAATGCAACCTGCGAGATTTTTTTTTTTTTTTTTTTTTACTTATTGGTTCCTGTATCATCATGTACATTTACATGATCATACCCTGTGCATATTAGGCCCTATAGGCCTACATGTATTAGTGGCACGTATTCATAGGTATAATTTGTTTTCAAAATGTTTTTCTACATTACCTTTACAATGAACATATGAAGAGTTTGTTTGCAAAAACTGATAAGTCCATATTTGCCAAAGAACAATTTGCTTCTTTTGACCATAACTTCAAAAATATACCTTTATATGTAGTGACCAATATATCATTTAAAAGGTATTATTTTTTTACTTTATGACAGAGATCGTACTTCAAAATCTTCAAAAATGGACTTATCGGTTTTTGCAAAAAAACCCTTCATATATATTTTCGGATGTGAAATTGTGCGATCTGGTGCACACTTGATGATAATTATTATATATTATCATTTCAAACATCATACTGCAAGACATTATTTCTTATTCAGTATTGGATACGAATTGTCACGGGAAGTTTACATGTACTTACGTATGGAACAGAACATTAGCCATGGATTAATTACACACGCAAAGTGACACACACACCCATCCATAAACGCGCCGGAACGCTTCTGGTTTTGGGTGGCAAAAATGTGTGAAATCCTAGGCGAGGGAGCGATATGACCGAGCGTTGGGGGGGGGGGGGGGTTGGAGGGGTATCATACCCCCTCCCATGGTAGGGCCTTTTTGTAAAAGCAGAATACAAAAGTCGCGTTTGTAATACCCCCTCCCACGGTAGGGCCTTTTTGTAAAAGCAGAATACAAAAGTCGCGTTTGTAGAGCATCTGAAAGCAAATTTCTGGGAATCAAACATAATGGACAAATCACTGTAATATACAAATAATACACAGGTGAGAGTGCGTTAGTGGAGATGTAGCGTACTCAAGGGTATTTACAATTGTGAAACATGCACGAGGAGAAGCTGAGTGCATGTTGCACTACATTTTAAATGCCCGAGAGTGAGCTGCATCTCCACTAACGTCTCGAACTCAAACCTGTGTATTATTTGATTTATAAAATGGGTCGAAAACTAACACATAGATGCCAAGTTCAAACATTTTTTATGAGTGAGATTTTCATGACTAGGCATCTCGGCGCGCGCGCATGTGCGTGAGCGAGGGAGCAAAGCGACTGAGCGAGGGGAGGGTGCGGGAGGGGGTGTCCGCCCTCCCACGGTAGGGAGCTTTTTCAATTTTTAGCTCTTAATGATGCAAGCTGATGCATAATTTAGTGACTATTTTTTACTTATTTTGACAGACAAAAGCGAAATATGCCTTCAATAGCAACTCTCACTTTAATCCTTTAAGCTATGCTCCCGATGCGTGAGAAAAATGGGTGCCATGCGTGAGATCGTGAGACGGACCCTAAATGCTTGAGTCTCACGCAGAATGCGTGAGACTTGGTAGCTCTGCTAACAGCATTTTTCATGTACCTTTGTGGGTCAATACAGTCAGCTACATGTAGCACTCGTTCAAAAGTCAAGATGTCCGAAGATGTTCGTCCCAAACATTTACGCACGTCGCACTCGGAAATACCGCACATGTAAGTACTGTACGTATTAAGCGTATACGTACACCACATGTTATGCACAAGAAAGGCCGGCTGGCAGCCCGAACTAGAAGTTGTTTACAGGATTGACAGCGCGTATGGTAGCGCGCGACGCACTTGTAACAACTGATTGAGTGTGCACTGCTAGTGTAAACATTGTGACGTCAGTGACTTTACGGGGTTTTTTTTGTTGTTTTTTTGCACGGCCGTGCAATAGTAAGAAATCATGAACGCACACGTGACTCATTTCAGCGCTTCCAATTGGCTACATTCTTGAACCCATTTTATAAAAGACTATAATTATAACATACGGGTGTAGTCACGGTGAGAGATCCTCGGCGAGGGAGAGAAGCGACCGAGCGGGGGAGGGTGCGGGAAGGGGATCACGGTAGGCAATTAGGGGTCATCCCACGAGACCGACACCCACGAGTCATACTGTCCACTAGACCGACATCAATGATAGGTTCATAAGTCATACAGCCTACGAGTTATACGGCTCTGGAGTCATACAGCCCATGAGTTTGACGCTACGAACAGAAGGCTCATGAGACCGACACTAGGCAAATACAGCCCACGAGACCGACAGTAGGCAAAGAAGGCCCACGAGACCGACACTAAGCAAAAAAAGGCTCACGAGACCGACACTAAGCAAAAAAGAAAAAAAAAGAAAAAAAGCCCACAACACCGACAGGATAAACATCGCCATCTACATGTCAATTACCTGTACAGGGTGTTCCATGAACAGAAAGGGGACTGGCGGGTGCAATTTCGTCACGCTATCAAGTGAAAGATGGTAACCATGTACATAAAGATATATGAACGGCATCAGATATGTATTTCTACATACTTATTTGGGGGAAGTTTGTCAGGGAGCGACATTGATATCAATTAGAAAAATGGAATTGTATTCTTCATGCCCCCCCCCCCAAAAAAAAAAAAGAAGACAAAAAGCTATAAAAATGGGACCGTGCACCTCAAAACGAACATAAAGTCGCACACACTGATTTTGCGTGAGGACTGAAAATAAGTGAAATGGGTCAACCTAGCCGAACTTGACTTTCTCATATTTTCTGAAAGAGCGGGTCTTCTTTTACGTTATGCTAAAATTTGGTATCATAAAACGGGCAAGAAAGTGTGTTTTTCAGCAGTTTATCTCGAACATTTTTGGTAGAATAGTGTTATTAGGTGTGTCTTTAGAATCCCTTTTTCATTTCTGAAAAACCTTGTCCACACTCTTCACTTTCAACTCTAATAACTTTTGAAAGGATAGTGCTACTCCTTTGAAAATTGGCATTAATTATGGACAGAATGTGTAAATAAGGCATGCTTAATTTCAGTTTAATCTAATAATCCCTTCATTGTTGTTACTCTGGTGGTTTACTTCCTGTTTTTATCCCATTCATCGCACAGCCAGCACGGTTTGGTAGAATTTAAGTGCTTGAATAGACACTGTACTTCAGAGTCTTTCTCAGTTCACACTTTTCCTGAGTTTGTGCTTTCTTTCCAATATTTAGATAGGTTAGGAGAGTCCATTTGATTTGAGTTATACATCATTTTAAAGCTTAAAGTCTGCTCTTTCAGAATATG
Source organism: Diadema setosum (assembly GCA_033980235.1). Classification (NCBI taxonomy): domain Eukaryota; kingdom Metazoa; phylum Echinodermata; class Echinoidea; order Diadematoida; family Diadematidae; genus Diadema; species Diadema setosum. Next base: position 36,201,550 of record CM067070.1, read on the forward strand.
GTCTTAACTAAAAATTCATGTCTGTCGACTTTTTGTTTGTTTTGAGGTGCAGGGTCACAAATGAATTAATAACAGAGGACAAGAATGACGTATGGATTAATTTTAGAGATTTGATAATGCCGTCGTGCTATTTTTAATAGTCTTTTCCAGTTTTTAGCTAGAAGATGGACAGGATGTACTTTTCCATCTTTTACCTCTCGATTCACTAGTTGATTATAGGCTATATTAGATATCCTACCCTCCTGCTAAGACGTTTCGGAGTAAGATCTACTTGTAATTTCTCTGTAACTATAATTATGTAATTCAACTGATTAAAATGTTTTATATCGCAGAGATTCACCTCGATTTTTGGCTTGGGTTGTTCTCCTCCAAACAACATTTTTCGTGAAACACAACAGCTCTTTTCATAGATCATCTTTTTTCCGAATCCCTAACGCTACCTTAATAGACGATCACGTTTTTATTTTTCATTTATTCTAATTCAACACCCTCGCAGGTGACTACCCCCTATCCATCTCATGTATTAAAGCAGGAGTGCACTACAGCATTGACCGTTTTGTGACATATAATTCCTTGTAAACTTTATTTCTCTGCTGGAAAATGTTTTCTAGTTGATAAATCTGAATTTCATTTCCCCCTAGCAAGTGTATTTATTTTTGGCGGAAAGGTATATTCAGGGACGAGACACCGGTGGATGAATTTCTCTACCTCTTAAGAGTTAAGTCTTAAATAAAAGAATACATGCAAACAAGCAAAATAATGTATTGATTTTGTATAAGTTATACAGGACCTAAACGCGAAATTGTCATTTTTTAATCATCTACTGTTACTTCATTTCGTAATTGTTTTTTTCTTGATAATGTGATTCGTCAAGCTAATGCAGATTGGCATCATAGTATAGTATTTCATAATATCCCCAAATCCGTGAAGTAGCTAAAACTATTTATCTCTCATCCAGCCAATGTGTTGTATTTGAAAAAAAAAAAATATATATATGGGTGTGAATTTTGAAAGACAATTGGCAGTTTTCGCACCTTATGACATTCTTTCCCTTAGAACACGCCAGGATGATCAGCATTCTAAGAAACCAGATTTTTTTATATCATCTAAAAGATTGGTAAATTTCCTTTCAGGAAATGTGTGGTTTGGTTGACTTTTGAATCATATTTTTCATTTGACAAGGACTTAAAGCGTAAAAATACGGTAAAAACGCTTTTTTCACAATAATTTTTGTTTTTCAAACTAATGATTTGCCTTTTTCATGGTACATGGCATCTAATAACTGACCATGTTCTGGATCTGACATATAATTGGTATGTACCACAAAATTATAAGAACTTTATGAGCACGTATAGAATTACAGAGAACAATTTAAATATCAAAGCCCTAAACAGAAGAACGTCCGTGATGCTTTTATTTCTATCGCTGCTGCAAATTCTACTTTGTTGTCCGAACTGTAATGTATACGAAAATTTGGTATTCCACCTCACGAACATATCCTGCAAAAATTGTACGTCTGCTGGCTGTACATGGGACGTAAC